>JAKOOJ010000011.1:12582500-12760000 GCA_022577455.1 Arizona elegans | reverse complement strand
ATTTTTAAGGCAAGGAGAAGGAAAAAAATGCACAGACTTGCATGCAAGGACCTATCACCAACCCTGGAAGCAATGAACAAGCTCCAGCAAAAGCTTGCAGCTGCTGTGGGAAGGCATTCTCTGCAATGTTTTGTTCTTTAACATTTTGTTGTGGCCCGCTGGTGGCCAGCGGAGCTGGACAGTGAGGAGGTTGGGGAGGAACCTGGGCCAGTCCTGGGGGCTGGGGAAAGCTCGGACGAGGGCTCTGCATTGGAGGCAGAGAGGGGGCCAAGGCCATCTGGTAGTTATGTGCAGCCTCTGGAGTCTGACATCAGCGAGGCAGATGAACTTTGGGAGCCTGTTCCCAGTGTGTGCATGCGCAGAGCTGCCAGAAGACAAGAACAATTAAGAAAACAGGGTTGACTTGGGAGTAAGGCTTGGAGATGATTGGCCCCTCCCATAAGACATAAAAGAAGAGCGAATGGGATGTGAGCTTTTGCAGGAAGCAATTAGTTCATTTGGCCGATTCGAGATTTGCAAGTGACTCTGTGCCAAGTTTGGCCTTGCCCTGCGTCTGGAAATTAGCACTCTGGCAGCGTTCCACATGAGATAGGTGGGTGTTGATAACCTTCCTCTGAAAGACTGTTTATCAAGCCTCGCGGACTGTAAATGGAAGTAATTTACAGTCGTATAACTAAAACAGGTTTTGTGGGACTAAGACTTTGCTTCATGCTTTCTAAGGAAGCCTAGGTCAGAACAAACATCAAGGAATGAGGGGTCCCAAGACAGAGATGACAGCAGCAAGGGATAACCTCCGATCGCTTTCCTCCACAGGGACAGGAACACAAGAACGATGATGTATGTCAGATGCTCATCAACCAAATCAGCAACTTGCCTACAATGGATGCTGACATTTCTGCTACTAAGCAAGGCAGCTGTTAAGTGAGGGGCTTTTTTCCATTTTACGACCTTTTTTTGCCACCGTGGTTAAGTGAATCACTGCAGTTGTTAAGTTAGAAACACGGTTGTTAAATGAATCTGGCTCCCCCACTGACTTTGCTTGTCAGAAGTTAGCGAAAGGTGACTACGTGACCCACAGACACTGCAACCAGTATATACAGGTAGTCCTCGATTTACAACCATAATGGAGCCCAAAATTTCTGTTAAGTGAATTTTACCCCATTTTAGGACCTTTCTTGCCACAGTTGTTGGCAAGTGAATCACTGCAGTTGATATCTGAGTAACCTGGTTGTTAAGTGAATCTGGTTTCCCCACTGACTTTGCTGGTCAGGTCACAAAAGTTGATCAAACCACCTTGGGACACTGCAATGGTCATAAGCATGAACCGATTGCCAAGCATCTGAATTTTGATCATGGAATGATGGGGATGGGTTCTAAAATTTTTTACTACCGGTTCTGTGGGCGTGGCTTATTTTATGGGCGTGGCTTGATGGTCATGTGACAATTCTTTAGGATTTAGCAGAGGTACTGGTCTACCAGGCTTTTAACTGCTTGCTGAGCTGTACCAATCTACCCATTTGTTTTTGGAGGCACAGGTCTACTCATTTGTTTTTGGAGGCACTGGTATACTCATTTGTTTTTGGAGGCACCGGTCTACCCATTTGTTTTTGGAGGCACTGGTATATTCATTTGTTTTTGGAGGCACCGGTCTACCACCACACTGCCTTTTCACACTGATCAGCTGTAGGGCGGCACTTTGAAGCCCCGCGGCAAGAGTTTAAACAGTTTTTTTCCTTCTAGCCGATCAGCTGGGACTCGGGAGGCAGCAATAGATTGGGGGTGGGGCCAAATAAAAGGTAAGAATAACACAGGGGGAGGAGGGCCCAGCTCCCGAACAAAGAGAACTGGTTCGGTGACCGGCTTGGCCGAACCAGGCCGAACCAGGAGGAACCCACCGATGGGAGTGCTGCAAAGGTCCTAACTGTGAAAAACGGTCGCAAGTCGCTTTTTCCAATGCCGTTGTAACTTTTAACAGGCACTAAATGAACTGTTGTAAGTCAAGGACTACCTGTATATGAGTCAGTTACCAAGCATACAAATTTTGATCGGATTTGAACAGATTGTTAACAGAGTTGGAAGGGACCTTGTAGCAGGGGTGAGTTCTACTTACCTTTACTACCGGGTTGCAACAGGATCGTGCGAAACTTCTGCGCATGCGGATCGGTGATGACTATATCCGGGGTGGTAGGCGGGGCCTCCAACCGGTTTTACTACCGGTTCTTGCGAACCGGTCCGAACCGGGGGCAACCCACCACTGCCTTGTAGGTCAACTAGTCCAACCCCCCGTCCAAGCAGGAGACTCTATACCATTTCTGACAAATGGCAGTCCAATATCTTCTTGAAAGCCTCCAGGGATGAACCTCCCGTGATCGTCGGGATCCTGCAATGGTTCTAAGTGTGAGAAATGGTCCTAAGTCACTTTTTCCAGTGCTGTTGTAAGTTCAAGGACTACCTGGACTTGTCTAAGATGTCATCAGTGTCTCTCAATCTCAGCAACGTTAAGACGTCTGGACTTCCATCTTCCAGAATTCCCCAGGCAGCATTTGTTGAGGTTGAGAAATACTGATCTGTGCCTTTTGTGCAATGACATCACATCGCGGGGCTCACTGTTTTGAGCTCCCCATGGCTTTTTATGGACCCCGAGAAGGCTTCCAGGGCAGTGATGGCTAACCTTTTCTGGATCGAGTGCCCAAAATGCATGCACCCCATCCCCGCACATGCACCCTGCCCTGTGGAAACACCCCGCCCCTGCCTACCCCGCACATGTGTGCACGGCACCCCTGCATGCACCCTACCACATGCACCCCACCTCCCGCATATGCACTGCAGAGATCCGAAGACCAGCTGGCCGGTGGGAGGCACATGCATATGCACGGCTGAGCTGAGCTGGGGCAACAGATCGCATGCCCACAGAGAGGGTTCATGTGTGCCACATCTGGCCATAGATTCGCCACCATGGTTCTAGGGCAAAGCTTGGCAAATAACAAATATTCGGGATGAAGTAGCTGGGGGCAGTACAGCAGCCAGTTATTTGTTAGTGCCACTCATTTAATAAAATGGCATCTAATATCTGCTTTTAATGCCTCGGCCCAGATTAGGGCTCTGCTGTTTCTGAACTGCTCCCTCTGGCAGCTGTAAATGTAATGGATAAAAAAAAACAAAAAAACAAATGGAGAGAAGGGGAAGGACAGAGCACCATTCGAGGCAATCTGCTTTCGTTTGCTTCCGGAGGTGTAAGTTATCCTAAAAATTCATGGTTGGCACGAGATCTCGAATAAAAGCCACTCATTTGCAGGGGGAGGGATGAGCAACGTGTCCTCAGCTCAAGTTCAGGACAAAATACAAAGAGGTGGGTGGATATGTTTTTCTCAGAACAATTAGGATGCCAGGCTGAAGCCAGAAGCAAGAGATATTTCATTAGAATGAAAATAGTTATCCGATGAAGCAGCAGGTTGATGGCTAACAGATGCAAGCAGCAATCCAGTTTCTAACCAGGACGCCTTCTATAAAGAACGCCACAAAGAAGAGGGAGCCAAGCTATTCTCCAAAGAACCTGAAGGAAGGACAAGAAGCAATGGGTGGAAACTCATCAAGGAGAGAAGCAATTTAGAACTAAAGAATTTCCTGACAGTTAGAACAATTAATCAGTGGAACAACTTGCCTCCAGAAGTTGTGAATGCTCCAACACTGGAAGTTTTTAAGAAGACGTTGGATAACCATTTGTCTGAAGTGGTGTAGGGTTTCCTGCCTGGGCAAGGGGTTGGACTAGAAGATCTGCAAGGTCCCTTCCAGCTGTTATTCTATTCTATTCTATTCTATTCTATTCTATTCTATTCTATTCTATTCTATTCTATTCTATTCTATTCTATTCTAGGCTTCAGTTCCAGGAACGTCAACAAGATGGCATGCCGTCTTTTCTGAAGACTCACTTCTGCAACAAGGAATGCATCCAAATACTTTAGCCCAGCAGTCACCAACTGGTGGTCCGTGAGAAAATTTTGGTGGTCCGTAAAAAAATTATTTGCATTTTTTTTATATTGCATTAAATCAGAGGTCCTCAAACTACGGTCCCTGGGCTGGATATGTGCAATGAACACTTGTGTTGCTGCAGAGTCTCCTCCTTCGGGGTCTTTTTGTGCAGGTCGCAGGGGGGCAGAAATTCCGACTTGGTGTCTGCTTCAGCCTCCTGGTGTGGGGCTTTGGGCAAAGGCTGGAGGGAAGCGCCATTGGTGGCAAAGAGCCGGAGGGCCTTGTTCCAGTGGGATTGCATCATGGCCTGGAACTGGCTGACCACCTCAGCCTGCTGAGCCTCCAGGCGCCGGTACCTGGCCTTGCACTCCTGCAGGTCTTCCCTCAGCATTCGTGACCAGAGGTTCTACTGTAGTTGTAAACGAGGCACATTTCACCCAGACTTCCTTTTCTCCCCATTTTGTATGCTTTAAAATGTGCATAAAGACAGGTATAATTTTTTTAAAAAAGCAGAGTCTGCCCTCCCTGTTTTGTTCTTGACACAAATTCAAGATCCTTGTTTATTATAAAAAATTAAAATGCCAGCAGAAGATGAAAGCACAGGGAACAACAACAAAGATACCTATATATATACATTGCAGATATATATCCTGTTCTACAGTATGAATTTAGAAAAATTAAAACCTTGATTAAAAGTACATCAGAATTTTCCAAAATACCGAAGGGCAAAAAAGTTATATATACATAAATACATACAGCCTCCGTAGTGATTTTAAAACACAGCCACCGGGATCCCAATGCTTCAAACTTGGCCCCAAAACAAAGCAGTTTTAGAATTTGACTTAGGTCGAGTAAAGTCCCAAAGAAAAAAGAATGAATTAAGAGAAATGCAGGCTCACTTAGTACTTGAGTCGGTACTGTAATAACAGTTTCCTGTTTCCCAACTAATATCTGAGGATTGGGGAGGAACATTAATGCCGTGTGTTCTACAATGTAGGTATTGCCATCCAGCAGAGATTTGTGCATTGTCTTTACAGCTCTGCAAAATCCAAAATGTGGCTGAACGAGACCATGCAAACTGGCATTGTTTTTGTTTTTTTTACCTTTCCAAATACTGGAATATACTTCGGGTTTCTTGAACTGATGTGCTGTCAAGTCGCAGGCGTTTAGGAGAAGGCATGGCAACAGGAGGCAGAGTTCTTCTCTTGACCTAGGAAACGGCAGAAAGTAGTTTAGTTCCAAAGATTTTCTAGATGACCAGAATATCATTCATTCTCTTATTATTTATTCTATATTATTATTATTATTATTATTATTATTATTATTATTATTATTATTATTATTATTTCTCTTTATTTATTATTATTTATTCTCTTATTATTATTCATTCATTCATTATCTCCGGTAATATTACACTACTAACCAGAGCATACAAAACATTTGCTAGACCAATTCTCGAATACAGCTCATCTGTCTGGAACCCGCACTGCATATCGGACATTAATACAATTGAAAGTGTCCAGAAATATTTCACAAGAAGAGTCGTCCACTCTTCTGCTCGTAACAAAATACCTTATGCCACCAGACTTGAAATTCTGGGTTTAGAAAATTTAGAACTACGCCGCCTTCAGTCTGACCTAAGTGTAGCTCATAAAATCATCTACTACCATGTCCTACCTGTCAATGACCACTTCAGCTTCAGCCACAACAATACACGAGCACACAATAGATGCAAACTCAAGATAAACCGCTCCAAACTCGATTGCAGAAAATAGGACTTCAGTAACAGAGTGGTCAATGCCTGGATTGCCTGGATTGAGACCTGATTCTATGGTCTCATAACAAAACCCCTAAAACTTTAACCTAAAACTGTCTACTGTTGACCTCACCCCATTCCTAAGAAGTCTGTAAGGGCCGTGCATAAGAGCACCAGCATTCCTACCGGCCCTGTCCTAATGTTTCCTTTAATTGTATTCATTTTATGTATTCAATTCATGCTTATACTTATATATATTATCTAATATGTACTCGACAAAATTAAAAAAAATTCAATCTGCTTGGACATGTCTCAGTCATTGGCTACCACAAAACAACCATGGTGTTCTCGGTTAAATTTCAATTTCAAATCTTTATTGTTGGCGCACAACGTATGTACAATGAGATTGGTTGAGCTCCCTCAGTGCACCCCCCCACAATATAATATAACTCACAGTGAAGACAGAAAATCCCTATCCCAATAAAACATATTAACAAAACACCCAGTCCTATTGCACCAGTGTGAACATGTTACACATTGCACCACCCTGCAGTCCATCATATTACGTAGTTATGATGTTATTTCTTAATTCAGGAGTCTGACAGCCCACGGATAAAAACTGTTCTTCAGCCTGTTTGTGCGGCTGGCTCTGCTTCTATATCACCTTCCCGATGGTAGGAGGATAAAGAAGTGTGACCAGGGTGTGAATCGTCCCTGAGGATTTTCTTCACTCTTCTGAGGCAGCGGGGCCTAGCGGTCTCATCTAGTGGTATCAGGGGACAGCCCACGATGTTTTGTGCTGTGCTCACCATCCTCTGTAGCGGGAGTCTCCAACCTTGGCCACTTTAAGACTTGTGGACTTGAAGCCAGCAAAGTTGGCTGAGGAACTCTGGGAGTTGAAGTCCACAAGTCTTCAAGTGGCCAAGGTTGGAGACCCCTGCTCTGTATTGTTTTTCAACTTATCCTTGAACTTTTTATTTGCTTCTAGTCAGTTGACCAATTGCTCTCTCCAGTTCTGAATAACACCATCGAAGTCTAGACCAAGCCAAGTCCAAAAAGGCCAGGGAATTTCTAGAAGCCTGGCGCTTTGACAAATTAGCCATTAACAGACACATAGATATAAACAATATCTTTTTACTACGCAAAAGAGACAATCAACAAGCCAAAAAGGGAACCAAAACACCTCCTCGCCTGTGATCAGCACCCAGATGAGCATAGATTAACTCCCAAGATTAATATCAGACCAACAAACAAGTAAACAATACCCCCAATCAAGGAATTGCCAAAGAAGTCAAAAATAAACAGCCCAACCAAAGAACCTCTAAGACAGTGTTTCCCAAACTTGGGAACTTCAAGATGTATGGACTTCAACTCCCAAAATCCCACAGCCAGCCATGCTGGATGGGGAATTCTGGGAGTTGAAGTCCACACTTCTTAAAGTTCCCAAGTTTTGGAAACACTGCTCTAAGACCATCACGTTCAGAGCAAGCAACTAGAATACAAACTTAGAGCAAACCCCCATCCTTACTGACATAGATGACTTTATTGTCATTTTGAATGTACGCTAATCGGCCTACATTAAAATGAAATTTTGTTGCATACAGCTCTCGAAGGTTCTCGACCAGAGGTGGTATTCAGCCGGTTCGCACCGGTTTGTGTGAACTGTTGGTGAAAATTTGGCTCAGAGTTGAAGTGCACAAGCCTGAAAGTTGCCAAGGTTGGAGACCCTTGCCCTAGGGAACAAGGCTGTTACAGAATCTGGTAGTCCTGCTAGAAATACTTCAACACCTCCTCCCAGAGGGGAGCAACAGAAACAGACTGTGAAGTGGGGGGGGGGGGGGGGGGAGGGGCGATCTCTAATAATGCAGATTGTGTTACCCAGTCCTTACTGATTATGTTACCTACCGTATTTTTTGGAGTATAAGACGCACCTTTTCCCCCCCCTAAAAGGGGGTGAAAATTTAGGTGTGTCTTATACACCGAATGTAGCCCCACCCACCCACTGGCTCCCACTCTTTGGCCTCTGCCTCCCAGCAGGTACCTCCTTGCAAGCAAACAGCAAGAAGAAAGAGCTCCTTTCAGCTTCAGCACAGCCTAATTAGCACAAGTTGATTGGATTAGCCTCCCGACTCTCAGCTGATTTGCTCTCAGCTGTTTTGTGCAGGGCTCTGCTGCTTGCTGCAAGGAGGTAAATTGCTGGGAGCAGATTTGTTTTTTCCTTGTGCTAATCAAGCTATGCTGAAAATGAAAATGAAAGTAAAGCAGGCTGTTTGCTGCAAGGAGGCAAAATTGCTCAGAGGCAGAGGCAGATTTTCTTTTCTTCTTTTCCTCACCAAAAAAGGTAGGTGCGTCTTATACTCCAAAAAATATGGTAGTTTAGGTAACGAAACTTCTGCAAGAAAACAACCAAGCTCAGACAGCACCAAAGACCCCTCACTATTCAAGCCTAACCTCACTGAAATAACTTTTCAGTGGCTGGCTGAGGAATTCTGGAAGTTGAAATCCAGACAGGCTAAAGTTGCTGAGGTTGAGAATCCCTGGTCTAGAGGGAGGGAGGTGAGGAAAATGGATAGATGGATTTCATAGAGGGATGGATGGACAGATATAGAATAAATAAGAACAAAATGCATGATAAGTAACAGATTTCCCCCTCAAATCAATCAAATTTCTACCTGGGGTTTGGCTTTCTCTTTCACGCCCTCGCTCTTAACTGGGGACAGAGTCTGGAAGACAAAATTCCTTGAGTTCCTGGGGGCATTCGGGTTCAGATCAGACATGGCTGCCAATTTCTGCAAGACGGCTCTTGGTTGGTTCAGCAGAGAACCATTCCTCAGCTATCAATTGGGAGAAAAAAATGTTAGATCTAAGACTTATATTCAAGCAACATGACTGCATATCATTTCAGCCTTCAGGAGCATAGAGAGTCCTCCTATTCCCATCTCATAGGCAGGGCAAATAAGGAAGAGTGGCACTTCAATTCATTTTTCTCTCTCTCCTAAGGTATGCAAGACATAGTGGAAGCATATCAGGAACACACGAGCTGTGCAGCAGTGAAAGAGGGAGCAACTCCATGGATACATTTAGCCTGGTTTGTCTACCCCAGAGGTCTTAAACTTGGCAACTTGTTAGTGGGAGAATTCTGGGAGTTGAAGTCCACAAGTCTTAAAAGTTGTCAAGTTTTGGGACCCCTGATCTACCTGTTGTGGCCCACCAGCGGCCAGCAGAGCTGGCAGCAGAGTCGGAGAGTGAGGAGGTTGGGGAGGAACTTGGGCCAGTCCTGGGGGCTAGGGAAAGGTCGGACAAGGGCTCTGAGTCAGAGACAGAGAGGGAGCAAGACAGCAGCAAGGCAGAAGAACAGCTGGAGCCCGTTCCCAGTGTGCGCATGGACAGAGCTGCCAGAAGACAAGAACAATTAATAAAGCAGGGTCGACTCAGGAGTAAGGCCACACCTTGGAGATAATTGGCCCCTCCCATAGGACATAAAAGAGGAGCGAACGGGATGTGGGCTTTTGCAGGAAACAATTCATTTGTTCTGTGACTCTGAGAAACTCTGTGCCAAGTTTTGCCTTGTACTGTGGTTGGGAACAAATTAACCTGGCAGCTTGTCAAACGAGATAAGGTCTGTGTTGAGAAATATTCCTTTTCAAAACTGTTTGAACAAACCTTGCTGACTGTGAATGAACGTAATTCGCAGTTATGTAAATAAAAGAGGTTTTGCCAGGACCTCCTGCTTGTTAAGGGAGCCTAGGTCAGAATACTACCCTAACTAGTGGCATTTCTCCAAGGAGTTGCTCGCAGTGAGAGATTCTGCAACTGGGAAAAAACAGGGTTGAACCTGGGATATTTTTCATGGGGAAGCACAAGGCTCAGCCATTAGATCAGAGGTCTTCAAACTTGGCAGCTTTATGACTTGTGGACTTCAACTCCCAGAATTCTCCAGTCAGCATAGCTGAGAGTTGAAGTCCACAAGTCTTAAAGCTGCCAAGTTTGAAGACCTCTGCATTAGATACACAAGCTTCCCCATGCAATCAAGGCCCTCTGTGACAGCCCAACCTCTGGGGGAAATCTGCTATTTATTGTTGTGGTTTGCTCAGCAGCCTGCAGAGCTGGCAGCGGAGTTGGACAGTGATGAGGCTGAGGAAGAACATGGGCCAGTCCTGGAGGCTGGGGAAGGCCCGGATGAGGGCTCTGAGTCGGAGGCAGAGATGGGGACACTCCCCATCAGGGAGTGATGTGCAGACTCCGGAGCCTCCAAAGGCTGACAGTAGAGAGGCAGAGAAACAGGAGGAGCCTGCTCCTAGTGCACGTATGAGAAGAGCTGCCAGAAGGCAAGAGCAGCTACAGGAAAGAGGATGACTCGGGAGTAATGCCAAGAGATGATTGGCCCCTCCCATAAGGCTTAAAAGACCAGCAATGGAAAACAACATTGATAGTCTTGCTGCATTTATTTCTTGTTGGTGTCTTCTGCTTTTGAACTTTTGCCAAGAGACGTCTTTGGCAGTTTGCTTAATTATACCAAGGTTGGTGATTAGACTGAAGAATTTGTGTTATGAAGAGTTTGTTTTGATTTAGTTTGGACTACGCTGAGAATGAGTTAATTCTCAGCTGTTCTAATAAAGTCTGTTTGTTTTGCGTCGATTACTACCTACTTGGGCCTGGGTCACAACATTTATTACCAGGGAAAGGAAGCCCACCTCTATTATTAAGAAATACTAGCGATATAAATTTAAATAAGGAACCGTCCATCCTCCGATGATACTAACTTGTGGTTTGCTGCCGGGCTGGAAACTTTCAAATGGATTTCTGGGTAGTGATTTAATTTCCTGGACAGCTACTGCAGAGGGTGCTAGGAGGGCGAAGTAAAAAAAAAAAAAAAACAGAGAAAGAGAGAGAGAAAGGAAAGCTTTTCAAAAGGCAAACCAACAACAGGAAAAGTTGCATTGTCTGTTTCTTCAGCCATTCATGCAGTGTAGAAGCAGAGAAATTTCACATAGGGAGAAACTGTTTCCCATGTGGGCACTCAGAGGTCAGGACAACCAAATCAAAGGACAACCTGGATTTGGAAATCCTCCTCGACCATTTCAGAGTTTTGAGGACAGTATCCCTGCAGTCACATGACCACATTTTTGACAGTTTTGCTGAAAACCAGCATTTTATTTACAGTTTTCAGCAAAACTGTGGCATAGTGAATAACTGGTTTTCTTTAAAACCACCGTATTTGCTAAATAACTGTGACAAAAACAATTGTAAAATTGGACCGGTCACAGGGGTGAACTGATTTATAATTTATGACTGTGATGGGCAGGCTCCATTATAGCTGTAACCTGGAATTTACATATAAAATATTTTATTTTAAGACCTTTTACGGAGACCACTTTTAAAGAAGCGGGCAGCAACTTTGGAGTGTGTGGGTGTGGGTGTGTGAAACATCTTTGGACAGCGCTGGCTCTTCGGCTTTGAAACAGAGATGAGCACTGCCCCCTAGAATCAGGAACAACTAGCACATTATGTGTGGGCGAACCTTTACCTTTATTTTATTAACCTATGTCACTTTTTAACCTAGGAATATTTAAAATGATTTAATGACTTTAGATGGCTGTTCTTAACTTTGGGGGAGGGAAGTTAGGGATACAGAGAAAAGGGCAATGGTACAAAATTAGCAAGGATGAATCACATTTATTTGGCTGGCACACACAAGTTGTTTTAAAACCCAGAAGAAAACCAACATTTCTTGTCTGTGTGTCTCTCCCCCACTCCCCCAAAATATGTGTCTCTCCCCCACTCCCCCAAAATATGTGTGACTCAGCCTTACTAATTTTAGACAGTTGGCCAAGAGAGAGAGGGAGAGTTCAGAGTTGTTGATTTTTCTTAAAACTATGGTAAGCTTACTAAAGTTGCCTTAATTTTGATTTGTTCCCTGGATCTCCAAAATCATCTCTTTCACTCAAATTTTTGACCAGCCCAATGTAGAGTTTCTATCTGTCTAATTTATTTTATCTACTAATTAATCACCCACTTCCAGGAGATTAGAGGGCAATCTCAAAATATTTTCCCATGATAGTGTTGATTCAGTGGAACTTTCTGACTCCCAAGAGTCTAGTCAGCTCCTACCTTGTTACATTTCAAGGGCACATTTGAGATACTGGTTTCTCCTTCAATTTTTATATTATTATTATTATTATTATTATCATTATTATTATTATTATTACTACTACTACTACTACTACTACTACTACTACTACTATTTCCCTCCTGTTTCAATTACCATCTTTTGTTTTGTGGTTGATATTATAACCTGCTAGGAATCTCTCAATTATGGCAGGTTAAAAAAGAAAACAACTCAAATCAATCAACAAAATGGTAATTAAAATATAGCAATGTTTTTTTTTGCTAGCGCACAATTGAAATTCAGTGATAAGGAAGATCCAGGGAGCATAAAGAGATGGATCAAATGCATGGATTGCCCTGCCTTGATTTTTTTTAAAAAAACAGCCAGTTTGAAAAAAAATAATAATCACCGAATATAGTCCTTCCTTCTTAAACTGTAAACTCTGCCATTCATGAAGGGGGAAAAAAGGATACCTTTCTTTTGTAATGACTTGTTGGTGTACTTTTTGGCCAATCTCATGAACTGGCTATCCTCGTCCACATCCTCCTCCTTCTCCTCCTCTCCTTTCGTAGACTGTGAATAAGCAGAAGAACTTGCATTAGGAAAAGTAGCAAGAGACAGAAAAAAAATTCTATGTTGAACAAAATCACCGTCTACTAGTCCAGGGGTCTCCAACCTTGGCAACGTTAAGCCTGGTGGACTTCAATTCCCAGAATTCCCCAGGCAGCAAAGCATGGCTGGCTGAGGAATTCTGGGAATTGAAGTCCAGAAGTTTTAAAGTTGCCAAGGTTGGAGACTCCTGAACTAGACCATAAGGGGAAGCTTGATATACTACTATATCCTCCAATTTACCTGCACCACAACAACCCTGTAAGGTAATTTGGCTGAGTGCCCAAATCATCTGCTAAACTTTCATGGCTGATGTCAACTTGGACCTCCCCAGTTCCCAGGTCCAGCCTGAGTCTCAAAGGCTGCATTTTTCCCTCTCTCCCAAGAGCAGAAAATGCACTATTCCTGCAAGAATAGTCAGCTGCTGGAGAGTAGATCCAGATATTAAAAAAAATATTAGTGCCATCATTTCTTTCTTTCTTGTGGACATCCCACACCTTGATACTCTCTTTCCTCTGTTCCTCTCATGTGACAGACTGCTGGGGAAGAAACAGTTTTTTTCCAGTGGTGAAATTAATTTTTTTTTTACTACCGGTTCTGTGGGTGTGGCTTGGTGTGCGTGGCAGGGGAAGGATACTGTGCGTGGCAGGGGAAGGATACTGCAAAATCCCCATTCCCTCCCCACTCCTGGGGGAAGGATATTGCAAAATCCCCATTCCCACCCCACTCTGGGGCCAGCCAGAGGTGGCATTTGCCGGTTCTCCAAACTGCTCAAAATTTCCGCTACTGGTTCTCCAGAATCTGTCAGAACCTGCTGGATTTCACCTCTGGTCTTAAGTGTGAAAAACGGTCATCAGTTGCCTTTTTGAGTGCTGTGGTAACTTCACACAGCCATTGAATGAACAGTTGTAAGTGGAGGACTACCTGTACAGTACATGAATTGGTACCATGCTGGTTACCTGTTCCCGAAACCACTGTTCTCGTTCAAAGCGCTCCTTCCTCCACTTGGCCTCTGTCTCTTCCAGGTGATTTTCATTCTCATCCCCACTGTCCGCTTCCCTGTGAAAATCCTCTCCCTCGGGAAGGTCATCTGAGAATGCAACACACAAAAGGACAATAAATAAATAAATAAGCTTCTTGCCCCCCTCTAAGTCTCAGTCTTCGTTTTAGAAGAAAAAGGGTCATTTGATTAAATGTTTATCTTGGAATGTGAATGGGTTGAATGCAACACAAAAAAGGAAGAAAATATTTGCATATTTAAAACAACATAATAATGATATAATTTGTTTACAAGAAACGCATATTACAGTTCAAGATCAAAACTATTTGAAAAATTCCAAATTAGGAACACATTTTATATCCTCAACTAACCAAAAAAAGAATGGTGTGGTTATTTATGTAAACAAAAAATTAACAGCTAAACTTATAGAAGTTGATCAAGATGGTAGGTTTGTAGCAATTGAATTACTTTCTGCTAATAGTCAAATTCTTCTGATAGGAATTTATGCTCCTAATCAACAACAGGACTATTTTTATAAAATGCTGCATACTAAAATACTTCAATGGGATTATAGATCTATTTTAATTATGGGAGACTGGAATGGAGTAATTGACTCTAAATTAGATAAAAAGACTTTGGCAAAATCAAGAATTAGATTACCACAGACTTTTTTTGATATGAAAGAAGACCTGGAATTAAAAGACATTTGGAGAATACATAACCCAAAAGAACTGGACTATACTTTCTTTTCTGATAGACATAGATCCTTTTCCAGGATTGATTTTATTTTGTTGTCTGATGACTTACTTGTTAGGACAAAAAGAACAAAGATTCTGCCAAGAACTTTGACTGATCACAGTCCAGTCTGGATAGAAATTGAGACATGCAAGAATGAGAGACGCTCTTGGAGATTAAATGAAAACTTGTTTAGATATGAGAAAAATATAATAGAACTTAAAAAGCATCTGAAAGAGTTTTTTGAAATGAACTTGAATAAAGGCACCCCAATGGAAATTGTGTGGGACGCAAGCAAAGCTTATATGAGAGGGGTGCTTATATATATGAACTCTAAACATAAGCGGATTCGACAAAAGAAAAGACTTGAATTGGAAGCAGAAATAAAGGACAAAGAACAGTTACTTATTAAAAACCCAACAGATGAAAGAATACTTAGTGTTATAAAACTTTTGAAAGACCAATTTCAAATGCTTATAGCGGAACAAGTTGCAACAAACTTACAATATGCGAAGCATAATACATTCTGCAATGCTAATAAACCAGGCAGGTGGTTGGCTTACACATTAAGGAAGAAACAAAGCATACGGACTATTGATAGTGTTGATATTGGGGGGAAAGAAGTTTTTCAACAGAATTTAATAAAAGAAGCCTTTCTTCAATATTACACTAAACTATATGCCAGAGAGGAGGTGCAGAATGGACTTATAGAAAAATATTTGGACAATAAAAGAGTTACAAAAATCACTGAACAACAAAAGGAAAGAATGGATTATCCCATAACAGAGGAGGAGATAATAGCAGCAATAAAACAATTAAAAACAGCCAAAGCTCCTGGAACGGATGGTCTGACAGCAGTGTATTATAAAACTTTACAGGCAGAAATGGTGGAACAACTCAGAGACTTATTTTGCAACATACAACAAGGGGGAAAAGTACCTCCATCGTGGACTACAGCTTATATTTCTTTGATACCAAAAGAGCAAGCAGGTCCCAAAAAACCGGAGAATTACAGACCAATATCTCTTTTGAATACGGATTATAAAATTTACGCAAAAGTATTAGCCAACAGACTGATGCCAGTAATTCAAAAGGTGATTCATGATGACCAAGCGGGATTTATTGAGGGTAGGCACATGAAGGACAATGTAAGGCAAGTAATAGATTTATTGGAATATCTTGAGAAGAATAAACAGATCCCTGCAGTGCTGGTCTTTCTGGATGCAGAGAAGGCCTTTGATAGAGTGGATTGGAATTTTCTATTAAAGACATTAAAAAAGATGGACTTTGGGGACCAATATATACAGGCGGTCTCAGCAATTTATCAAGAGCAAAAGGCACAGATCATTATCAATGGAAGTTTGACAACAGAGTTTAAAATTGAAAAAGGTACAAGACAGGGATGTCCACTGTCCCCATTGTTGTTCATTTTAACACTAGAACTCTTGTTAAATACAATAAGGGATTCTAACACATTGAAAGGTATAATGATAAGGCAAGAGGATTACAGAATAAAGGCATTTGCAGACGATCTGGTTGTTACCCTAACACAGCCAATGGAATCGATAATCCAGATGAAGGACATTATACAAGACTTTGGTAAAGTTTCAGGTTTCAGATTGAATCAGAGAAAAACTAAGATGGTAGTTAAAAATATGACACAAGATCGTAAACTGGAGTTAGCAAGGAGGGCAGGTTTTGAGATTGTACCAAAGGTAAAATATCTAGGAGTTCAGGTTGCAGAATCAAATATGAAATTGTTTCAAAATAACTATGAGGCGTTGTGGCGAGAGGTGCAAAAAGATATGGAGATTTGGAAAAAACTGCAGCTGTCTTTACTTGGAAGAATAGCAGCAGTTAAGATGAACATTTTGCCAAGATTTCTTTTTTTGTTTCAAATGATTCCGGTGCTCAAAAATGATAAACAACTAAAAGCATGGCAAATTGGTATCAACAAATTTGTCTGGAACGAGAAAAAACCAAGAGTAAAAATGAAAATTATGCAAGACATCCCAGAAAGGGGAGGTCTCAAACTTCCAAACCTACAATTATATTATGATGCAACAGCTTTGACTTTAGTAAGTGATTGGTTTGGAGGAAAAAAGACTGGAATATTGAATGCAGAAAGTTTTGATTTGGAATTTGGATGGCATGCTTACTTATTTTATGACAGCAAAGTGGATAAAGTATTTAAAAGCCATATACTTAGAGATTCTTTGCTGAGAGTTTGGAAGAAGCACCGAAACAACTGGAATTATAAAATACCGCTATGGCTGGATCTTGGTCATACCTTGTGGAATACAAATATAATGTCACTCGGGGGGTTTTTATATAAAGAGGTTCTTTTTACAGATGCGGGCAGATGGCAGCTGAAGACATTACAGACATTGTTGGCTGAAGGGATTAATTTAACTTGGTTACAATATAATCAACTGCAATTGAGATGGAAAGAGGACCAAAAAACTGGTATTATGATGTATGAGGAAGAATTAGTTAGACATATAAAAGAGAAAGGCCCAATGCATATTAAAAGACTTTATAATGTTTTGTTAGAAAGGGATTCAGAAACTGAACTAGTTAAAGACTGCATGGTTAAGTGGGCACAAAATTTTGAGGAACCAGTGATGTTGGAAACATGGGAAAAAATTTGGGTTCAGAATGTTAAATTTACACAGTCGCAGAATCTGCGGGAAAATTTCTATAAAATGTTTTATAGATGGCATTTAGATCCAAAAAAATTGTCGTGTATGTACCCTAGTGCCCAGCCTAAATGTTGGAGATGTGACTGCTTAGATGCTACATATTATCATGTTTGGTGGACCTGTAAGAAAGTTAAGGCTTTTTGGGTAAAAATTTGGTGGGTCATGCAGAATGTTTTGAAGAGAAAAATTCAATTTTCTCCACAACTGTTTTTATTGGGTATAGTTAAGGGTTTTACATTGGGGGAAACAAAAATGATATTGTACATGATAACTGCAGCAAGATTGTTGATAGGTAAATACTGGAAAAATGAAGCGCTGCCTTCGATTGAGGAATGGACTTTGAAGATGGCCAGTTTTGCGGAGATGGCGAAGATTTCAGCATATTTAAAAGATTGTTCTCAAGAGACTTATGAATGGGAATGGAAGAAGTGGATAAATTATGTTCAGCATAAATATCAAACTAGGAAGTATCAAATAGCCTTTATTTAAAAATGTTATATAAGATAGAAACATTTTAGGGTTGAGGATAAAAATTTGTTAGAAAATGTTATATTAAGATAGAAATATTTTAAGGTTAAGGATGAAAATTTGTTAGAAAATGTTACATTATGATAGAAATATTTTTAAGGTAATCAGGATGAAAATTTATCTGAAAATGATATACCAAGATAGAAATAGGTTAATGTAATGAAGATGAAAATTTGTAAGGGGGAGGGAGGGGTTCAAGTTTTATATACAAAGGAGGGTTTTTTCCTTTTATCTGACATGAGCATACTAGGAAGTCTGGGGGGTGGGGAGGGTTAGGGTGGGCTGGGGAGGTTGGGAAGTTTGGGGGGGGTAGTGGGGGGGGAAAAGGGGGTGAAAATGTAATTGTAAAACTTTTGCAATAAAAAAAAAAAAAGGGTCATTTGCAGTGGTGAAATCCAATTCTTTTTACTACCGGTTCTGTGGGCGGGGCTTGGTGGGCGTGGCAGGGGAAGGATATTGCAAAATCCCCATTCCCACCCCACTCTGGGGCCAGCCAGAGGTGGTATTTGCTGGTTCTCTGAACTACTCAAAATTTCTGCTACCGGTTCTCCAGAACCTGTCAGAACCTGCTGGATTTCACCTTTGGTCATTTGAGAAAAAGCATCTGGACTCAGAGAAGGCATGAGATCTGTGATCAGGGCAAAGTGGTAATGGATATAGAGTGAAAAAAGGGGGAGAAATGTCGGGGCAGACAGGAGCTGTTAAAATGAAAATCCCTTTCAAAATTTAACATTTAACTTCCCTTAGAATTTCCAAATAAAACATTAACGTTATGGCAGAAGAAGATGGAACGCTGGCCCCGACTAAACAGTGGGCATACAGGGAATATATTAGAATCTGACCATTTTTAAAAATTGTATTCTTTTTCACTGAGGGACGCGGTGGCTCAGTGGCTAAGACACTGAGCTTGTTGATCGAAAAGTCGGCAGTTCAGCGGTTCGAATCCCTGGTGCCGCCTAACAGGGCAAGGTCCCGTTATTTGTCCCAGCTTCTGCCAACTTAGCAGTTCGAAAGCACGTCAAAAATGCAAGTAGAAAAATAGGGACCACCTTTGGTGGGAAGGTAACAGCATTCCGTGCGCCTTTGGCATTGAGTCATGCCGGCCACATGACCACGGAGACGTCTTTGGACAGTGCTGGCTCTTCGGCTTTGAAACGGAGATGAGCACTGCCCCCTAGAGTCAGGAACGACTAGCACATATGTGCGAGGGGAACCTTTACACTTTTTCAACTTAAGAACTTTAAAAAGATAACGACATCAATAATGACTTTTCCAAAACAATGTAACAGTAACAGTAAAGTTTCGGATGTGAATTAAAAAAAAGGAATTAAGGAATATAAGGAATATATTAAGGAATACCACTATTCCTTAGGACAGTGTGAGCATCCAAATCAACCATCGTAAGTTGTACAGGTAGTTCTTGACTTAATGAACCCCGAATTTCCATTGCTTAAGTGAGACAATTGTTCAGTGAATTTTGCCCCATGTTATGACCTTCCTTGCCACAGTTGTTAAGCGAATCACTGCAGTTGTTAACACGGTGAACTGACTCTGGCTTCCCCATTGACTTTGCTTCTCAGGTCGCAAAAGGGGATCATGTGACTCCAGGACATTGCAACAGTCATAAATACATGCCCGTTGCCAAGTGGCCGGATTTTAATCACGTGACTGTGGAGATGCTGTAAGCGTCGTAAGGGTGAAGAATGGTCATAAGTCACTTATTTCAGTGCTAACTATAACTTCAAACGGTCACTAAACGAAAGGTTGTAAGTGGAGGACGACCTATATCTCCTTTCTCTTATTCAGAAGACCTAATCAATATGACATTAAGCCAGGCTTCTCCGAAGGGGAGTCTTCCAGATGTGTTCAGATCACTCTTTCTAGAACTCAGAATTCTGGAACCTGTAGTCCCAACTCCTCTGGATGGTTCTGGACTCCACATGAGGCCATATTTTCATGGCCTTCTAGAGGCTTTGAGATTTCCTAGGACTCCAAAACCTGTGGCCAAGACCTGCCTCTCTTCCTTTCCCAAGAAAGTATAGACCCGTGATGGCGAACCTATGGCACGCGTGCCACAGGTGGCACGTGGAGCCATATCTGTGGGCATGCGAGCATTGCCCTAGCTCAGCTGCAGCACGCATGCACGCGCCGGCCAGCTGATTTTCTAGCCTTCCGGGCCCATCGGAAGTCAGGAAATGGGCCGTTTCCGGCCTCCAGGGGAGTGGGGAAGGCTGTTTTCCCCCTCCCCAGGCTCTAAGAAAGCCTCTGGAGCCTGGGGAGGGCGAAAAATGGGCCAACCGGGCTCACCATGCCATTGCGTGCCAAAAGCAGGGGTAGCGCGCGTGGGGGAGGGGGTGTCGCAGGTGCATGCATGGGGGGAGGGCTGCATTGAATTATGGTTGTGGACACGCGCACATGCGACCCCCTGCATTCCCCCCCCCCGGCTTTTGGCACGCGATGGCAAAAAGCTTAGCCATCACTGGTATAGACCCCCCCCCCTTTTTTTTGCTTTAATTTATATGCCACCCTTCTCCAGAGACTCACAGTGGCTTACAATGCGTTAAGCAATAGCCTTCATACTTTTGTATATTTATACAAAGTCAGCTTATTGCCCCCACAATCTGGGTCCTCATTTCACCTACCTTTGAAAGGATGGAAGGCTGAGTCAACCTTGAGCCTGGTGAGATTTGAACTTGCAGTAATTGCAAGCAGCAGATGTTAATAACAGTGCTTAGTCCACTGTACTACAGGCTCTTGAAACGTGGTATTTCAAAAGGAACCTTTTCTTGAGAAGAAGTGATAGCAGGACAGGCAAGGCAGACTCTAAATTCCCTGCCAAACAACACAGTTAGAAATAGGGCTTTAGAATCCCTCCCTCCCATCCGAATGTAGATTCAGCCAATCCACAGGTGTGAAGTTGTTATTGTAATGGCTGCCCTGAGAAACAGATAAAGGATCCGTTCCCATGGTCTTCTTCCACTTTTCATCAAACTGAAACAATCCACATGGCCCTCCCTCCTTATTACACCTCTCCAAAAGGTGAGAATACTGCAGGGCGCTTAGGCACCAGGAAAAAGCTTATAAAATACAGCTTATCCCCATGCTCCTCACTCCCTCCGTTTGAATGGCAGTATCACGTTAGTTATCTGACACCTATGAATACGACATATGTATATTATCAAGCTTATCAAAACTTTATAAACACCGGCATACTATTCATCATACCTATGTTTTTCCACCGGAACTTCCTCATCCTCCCAGGGCCATCACTATGAAGGTCTCCGTCGAGAAGGTACCTCTCCTGATACAAGCGCAACTGCCGTTTATCATCATCGAGTATCATTTTCCTAGAGAGGAAGCAGGCCAGAAATGGGAACTTGACTAGTTTCCATTCAGAAGGACTCCGCCAAAACTGAATAACGCAACCATAGATAAGCGCACTGATACGCAGCCAGATACTTACATATGGATTTTATTGACTTGATCATGAAGTTCCTCGTCTGCTGGAAGAACCTCATCAAGAACGTCTTCTTCATACTCATTGAGTTCCTCACCGTCATATTCATCTTCACTTCCCCCTTCGCTGCCGGACAGCTCAGCCTCATCTTCCATGAAATCTTTTAAATGGCTGAAAGGGGTGGGGGAGAAGAATGCAAGTTTAAAAGGAATTAAAAGCAATATTGTTTACAAAAGCTGACAAGGATCTCCATGAGAGAATATTTTCTTTCAGCTCTGCTATTAGAAAATTCTTACAAGCAACACAAGAGTTGCGCTGAGATTCATGTGTGGATAACTCATTTCTAATTCAGAAAAATATAGGAAGACAAATGGGAAGGTTGGAAGCAAAGTTCACGCTAAGATACCATTGGGCTGCCGCAATACAGCTTTATTTGTAATATCAGTTCATTCCTTCTGCATACATTTTAATAAGCTTCTCAGACGAGCTGTTTTGAAAGGCTCCTTAATTTTTAACTTATATTTAAATACATTTCAGTTCCTTAGCCTATTATTTTCCATTTTGTTTTAGGCAGTTTCATTCGGCTTTAAAGGATTTAAGATTAAATCAACTTTGCCAGTAAGTTTAGAAAGCGTTACTTACAATTTATTCTTCCTTCTTTCCCTTCGCTTTAGTTCTTCTTCTTCATCATCAAATTCTAACTCATCACCTCTTTCTTCCTCCTGATCACTCTCTTCCTCCTCCTCCTCCTCTTCCTCCTCCTCCTTGCACTTTTCATCCTATGAATCAGAAAAAATATCAAGTTCATGAATTCTTGAAGCATGGTAACATATTCTTTAATATTCTCCAATATTTGTTATTTTCTTTAAGACATTTCTCCCCTCTCTTTGGCCGAGTTAATATAATCATTCTTCTCCTAATGGAAGATTATGATTACCTGTATTTTTCGGAGTATAAGACGCACCTTAGTTTTGGGGGAGGAAAATGAGAAAAAAAAATCTGCCTCTGCCTACCAGCATCCAGCAGTATTCATCTGGCTAGTGTCCTGTTAGTGTGTGAGTTGAGGGCTGTTTGGAAACTGAAACAGTATTTGCTGTATGAGCAACAAGGAGACAGCAAGAAGCCTGGGCATGGCTTAGCTCAACTGTTCTGTTCTAAAGCTGCATGCTGTGCTGATCTCTGAAACTGAAACTCCTCTCCTCTGCTTGTGTTTTGCTTGTATTTACTACCGCACTGGAAAACCTGCTTTTGGTATTGTATATTTACTTCATGTGTTATATTATATATAAATGAATCCTGCTGAATCAGTTACTTGTGTGTGCTTTTTGGATGTGATTACTGCTGACATGTCCTTGCAGCAAATAGCAAACAGTCAGGTCAGCTTCAACACATTATTGCAGCCTGATTCAGCAGAAGCAGCTGATTGGCGCCTCCCGGAATACCCCCAATCAACTGTTCCAGGCTGCAGGGATTGCCACAGATGATTGTCTCCTCCTCCGTGCCTTGCGTTTTTGGCTATATTCGGTGTATAAGACACACCCAAATTTTCACCCTCTTTTAGGGAGAAAAAAGTGAGTCTTATACGGTATATTAAACTGGGAGCAAAAGAAAAAAAATGAGATGAGCAACCCAGAGTAATTTCATCAAAGGTTTTGTTAGGAGGAAAAAAAGAGAGCAAGCACCTAGGATTTAGTGCTGCTCTGAAACACAGGAGTTACCTGTCAAACAGGTATCGCAGAATGTGGCAGTGAGTGGGGAAGCTTCCAATTTGCTCTTCTCCAAACCAAAAAAGGAATGATAAAACACAGGCAGTCCTCGATTTACATCTACCATTGAGTTTACTATTTCTGTTTCTTAGCAAGGCAGTTGTTTGAGCTTTGCCCTGTTTTACAACTTTTACAGGGTTGTAGTTTTACAACTACAGCAATTAAGCAAATCACTGCAGTTGCAAAGCAAATTATGAGGTCATTAAGCGAATCCGGCTCCCCCTAGAAGCTGGCTGGGAAGGTTACAAGTGGGGATCACAGGACCCCCGGATAATGCAATGGTCATAAACACACACACACCCCAGTAACCAAGTGTCCAAATGTTGATCATGTGACCATGGGGATGCTGCAACAGTTGTTAAGTGTGAAAACTGGTCATAAGTCACTTTTTTCAGTGCCATTGTAACTCCGAACTGTCACTAAATGAATGATTGTAAGTCAAGAACTACCTCTGTGCAAAATAAAGAAAGAATAATGAGCATTTACTTAATATGAACTATTTTATATTTATTGGACGATAAAAGTTGCTTAGTGAAGAATTATCTTCTACTTTGCCTGAAAATGGGTGAAAACAGGAGCATTTAAATTGACCAGCTGAACAGAAAATATTGTTGTAATTGCTGCTGAATTAGGACCGGAAACCACGTTTCAGGACTGGACCAGCATGCATGCTCTATGCTCCATTTGGACCTTGCTCCAATTCTGCATAGTACTTACTTCTTCCTCACTGTCAAAAGGATGATCATCTGTTAAAAGCTGGAACTCCCCAAATTCCTCTTCTTTCTCTTGATCTTCTGCCTCCCTGCTTGAAAAATAAGATTTTTTTAAAAAAAGTAAATGCAGCAGGAATGTAGCTAATTGGATAGGCCAGTTTAATTGCTGAATGCTTTGAATTAACCACAACAGAACATGTAGAAACGAACAGTTATTGGCTGCGCTGATTTTTATATAACATGTCCTTTAAATTGGTATGCCACTCAACAGAAGCACAAGGAGATATAATACTGGCATGTATCTTTCATCTAAAGCAGGGATGGCGAAACTTTTCGGCACTGACTGAATGCTGAAAAGGGAGCGCGCGCGTGCACACGTCTGGGCCGCAACCTGGTAGAGAAGTGCCCCCCCCGAAAATGGACTTCCAGTTTCAGCTACTGAACTTCCGGTTTCAGACAGCTACTCTTCCGGGTTTCTGGCACACATGCGCACGCGATGATCAGCTGACTGGCACGCATGCTCACGCAGGAAAACAGAAGACCAGCATTCAAAAACACCAGCTGATCATCGCACACGCATGTGTGCCAGAAACCCAGAAGAGGAACAGGGTATGCCATGCGTGCCAGGCAACATGGCTCCGTGTGCCACTTAGGGCTGGCGTGCCATAGGTTCACCATCACAGATCTATAATGTAACTACAGATTTTGCTATGCTTTCAATGATTATTTTCTTAATCGTCCTTAAGCTGAGATTCCTTGGCGTTTTGATTTCTGTTGCTGCTGTATAACAGCACAGAGTAGCTCATGGTATTTCTGCTTTAACAGCTAGATTCTGCATTCTTCCGAGGTGGGTAAAATGAGGACCCAGATTGTTAGGGGCAAGATGCTGATGCTGTAAAACCACTTTACAGTGGTTTACAGCACTTTACACCTTTACAGAGGGCTGTAAAGCATGGTGAAATGGTGTATAAGTCTAAGTGTCAACATGCAAAGCTTTCAAGTTGCCATGAGCAGGAGGGAGGGAGAACTGATGGAGCTGATTGATTTCCCTAACTGAAACTACATTCCACAGATGTTTTTCTACCGCAATCAGTAGGAGAGTTTTGGGTTTCACAGCCAGCCAAAGTGGTTAATTGGAGAATGTGATTGATGACATGGCCAGAGAGGAGGGGAGAGACAGGGTCATAGGGGAACGTAAATTTACGTGGGATTAGTTCTAACTGCATCCAAATATTGCCAAAATGGTGCTCCTAATAAATGACTGTATTTCTTTTGAAGTTTGGCTCGTGGCTCATGAATTAATTAGGGCATCTTTCGGAAACTTCACACTAAGTGCGATTGCTATTATTATTTGAACTTCACAGCATCTTTTATATTCACTCTCTGGGATGGTTTTGTGAAGCTAAATACTTTGCATGTCTCCACGCCTTCCTTACCTCTCAGGTGGAAAGGAGTTAGAAAAAAGAGAGATGGGTTCTGCCCCCGAGTCTTTGGTCCTCCTCTTCTTTTTCAGTTTAGAAGTGGCTGACGATGCCTGAAGAGGAGAATCTGAGAGATCGGAAATAAGAGGTCTTTAGAACAGGATCTAACTGCAGATCTAAATATAAAACAAGTATTCCAAAGTTTTGCTTCTTCTGCTACTTTAAGTGGGACGGGGAGAACTAACCCCAGACACAGACCATATCTAGCCCGAATCATTGTTTGCGATCTCTGAATTCTTCTCAGAGGTGGTATTCAGCAGGTCCTGACCAGTTCTGGAGAACCGGTAGCGGAAATTTTGAGTAGTTCGGAGAACCGGTAAATACCACCTCTGACTGGCCCCGGCCCCATCTATTCTCTGCCTCCCGAGTCCCAGCTGATCGGGAGGAAATGGGGATTTTGCAGTAACCTTCCCCTGGAGTGGGGAGGGAATGGAGATTTTACAGTATCCTTCCCCTAGAGTGGGGAGGGAATGGAGATTTTACAGTATCCTTCCCCTACCACACCCACCAAGCCATGCCAGGCCTACCAAGCCACACCCACAGAACCGGTAGTAAAAATGTTTGAATCCCACCACTGATTCTTCTCTGATTATTGTGTCAAACATTATCAGCATATTTTAATTCAGGAGATCCAGCAAAGACTCATATAAATTCCCCAAAGGTAAAGGTTTCCCCCGCCCAGTCATGTCTGATTCTAGGGGGTGGTGCTCATCTCGGTTTCTTAGCTGAGGAAGCCAGCGTTGTCCAAAGACACTTCTGTAGTCATGTGGCCACCAGGACTAGGCGTAGAGGTGCACGGATTGATTACCTTCCCACCAAAGTGGGCCCGGAAGTGGCTTTCGAACTGCTAGGTCGGCAGGAATGAAATTACTTCCTAAAAGAAGCTAAATAGTTCAATAAACCAAGAGCGTAGAAAAGGCAAATCCTTTCCATGTACATAACGTGGCCCTACCCATTTTCAAACCACGGCTCAATCTTCTGAAGATCTTACCCTTCCTCAGATGCCAAGGATGGGCTTTTGGCCATCGTAAAATTGCTCCCAACTCGCCTAGTTTACTTTAAAGAAACAGGTTTCACACAGAGATCAGCACAGCTTTTTGAACTGAGCTTTGTGAAATCCTAGACTTCTACAATAATTTGAGGGGGACTCCAATGGAGACTATACTGGAGGGCTGGGAAGTTTGTTCGAACACAACCAGGGGTTCCAAAAGCAGTATTTCTGAAAGTGTAACAGAAAAGGCGGGGCTGGTGAGCTGAATTCAGAAGCCCCACCCCAGGGGTGGGTTCTAAATTTTTTTTACTACCAGTTCTGTGGGCGTGGCTTGTTTTGTGGGCATGGCTTGATGGTCATGTGACAATTCTTTAGGATTTAGCAGAGGTACTGGTCTACCAGGCTTTTAACTGATTGCAGGCACTGATCTACTCATGTATTTTTGCAGGCACCAGTCTACCCATTTATTTTTGCAGGCACCGGTCTACTCATTTGTTTTTGGAGGCACCGGTCTACCACCACACTGCCTTTTACCACTGATCAGCTGTAGGACGGCCCATTGAAGCCCTGCGGCAAGAGTTTAAACAGGTTTTTTTCCTTATAGCCCATCAGCTGGGACTCAGGAGGCAGCAATAGATTGGGGGTGGGGCCAAATAAAAGGTAAGAATAATGCAGGGTAGGGGCGGGGGGCAGAACCGGTTTGGTGACGTCATATTGTCACCGCTACCGGCTTGGTGGAACCGGGCGGAACCCACCACTGCCCCACCCACTTCCAAGGGCATTTGTGTTCGTGATGACTCACGATCTGAGAGCCAAGTAGCAGGATTATTATTTAACTAACAGGGTTTTTTTGGGTGGGGGTGTGGGGGGGAAGGGAATGGAAAATCCTTGGAATAGAAGAGCAAAGAGATTAAACACTCTCAGTTCAGTCGGCTGGAAAAAAAATGATATTGAGAGGTAGCCTTAAGTGCTTCTATTATTAATTATTTCACTTCTAAAACGGCTGTTGCCCTGGAACCAACAAACCTTGAGTACTTGGCATCCAAGGTAAGAGCCAGTCTGACCCAGGGGTCAAATATAATTTTCAGACAGGGTTTAGTAATCCTATTCCCTTGCCTGCATTTTGGTTGACAAAAGGTGAGTGCCGGATTGAGCACCAAGCCCGATGAAGATGAATGGAACATAGAATAATAGGGTTGGGGAGGACCTTGGAGGTCTTCTAGACCAACCCTCTGCTCAACAAATAAGATCCTTATTTTTGAAATCCTCCAGTGATGGAGCACCCCCAATTTCCAGAAGTAAGCTGTTTCAGATTAATTGTTCTGTTGAGAAATTTCTCCTTTGTAAATTGGATCTCCAATGAACTTCCACCCGTTATTTCTTGTCCTGCCCTTAAATGCTTTGGAAAATAGATTGACCCCCTCTTCTCTATGACAATCACTCAAGTACTGGAAGACGGCTATCCTATTACCCCAATCCTTCTCTTTGTTAGGCTAGACACACCTAGTTCTTTCAGTCATTCAACATATGGTTAAGCCTCCAGACACCTTATCATCTTTGTTGCTCTTCTCTGCACTCTTTCTAGTGTCTCAACAACTTTTTTTGTATCCTGAGGACCAGAACTGGACACTTAATTACCGTATTTTTCAGAGTATAAAATGCACCTTTTTCCCCACTAAAAGGGGGTGAAAATTTAGCTGCATCTTATACACCGAATGTAGCCCCGCCCACCCACTGGCCCCCACTCTTTGGCCTCTGCCTCCCAGCAATTTACCTCCTTGCAGCAAGCAGCAAGAAGAAACAGCTCCTTTCTCAGCACAGCCTAATTAGCACAAGTTGATTGGATTGGCCTCCCGACTCTCAGCTGTTTTGCTCAGCTGTTTTGCCCGGGCCTCTGCTGCTTGCTCTAAGGAGGTAAATTGCTGCAGATTTTTTTTTTCTTTGTGCTAATCAAGCTATGCTGAAAACGAAAATGAAAGTAAAGCAGACTGTTGGCTGTTTGCTGCAACAAGGCAAAATTGCTCAGAGGCAGAGGGAGATTTCTTTTTCTTGTTTTCCTCACCAAAAAAGGTAAGTGTGTCTTATATTTCGGTGAGTCTTGTACTTCGAAAAATATGGTATATTCTTAACTATAGCGATTATCCCTCCTGTGCTTTTCAGAGGAGACACCAACTCACCCTGAGATGGAAATTTTCCAGAGCAAAGATGGAGCAATTCCTCCATGTCGGACTTCTTGCCACTGCCTGGGTTAGGAGATTGTTGGTTCTGCACGGAATACAGATCAAACAATTCACCCATGTTGGCATCCATCGCATTCTCGTCCATGCTGGCCAAAGGCAGACGGCTCTTGCAGGACTGATATTTGTTCCGGTGAGGGCCAACGTTCAAAAACCTGAAAGTCAAGACTGGCTTTTATAAGGTGCCCTTAAGGCCAATTCGGATAGTCGTCCCCCCAATAGGATTTGTATAAACCATGGTTTGTCGAACAGACAGCAACTGCTGGCTGTATCCAAAATAAACAAGCCAATCACCACCAAGTGAACCCTCTAGTAGTTTTTGGACTTGGAAATCCATATAGAAAGAACAGTTTTCCCCAACCATAGCCATTTTAAGATGTGTAGATTTCAATTCCCAGAATTCCACAACCACCAATATTCCACAACCGGCAGTATTCCACACATCTTAAAATGGCTATAGTTGGGAAACACTGATATAGAATAAAGTGACTCAGAGTAAGTTTCAGTTCTTATAAATTAGCCCTTTTAAGCTAGGCTGTTGTGTCCATCGGCAGCCTCCAGAGCTGGCTGCAGAGTCGGACAGTGAGGAGGCTGGGGAGGAACATGGGCCAGTCCTGGAGTCTGGGGAAGGCTCGGATGAGGGCTCTGCGTCAGAGGCAGAGAGGGGGCCAGGGCATCTGGGAGTTATGTGCTGACTCTGGAGCCTCCAGAGTCTGACATCAGCGAGGCAGAGGAACAGGGGAAGCCTGTTCCCAGTGCGCGCATGTGCAAAGCTGCCAGAAGGCAAGAACAGTTAAGAAAAAAGGGGCGACTCAGGAGTAAGGCTTGGAGATGATTGGCCCCTCCCATAAGACATAAAGGAGGAGCAAAGGGACATGAACCTTTGCAGGAAGCAACTTTGTTTGTTCTGGTAGGTTTAAATTCTGAAGCTCTGTTTTTGACTTTGTGCTCCGTGTGGCCTTGCAAAGCTAATTGCCAATTAGGTCTTTGGCAACATGTCAAGGGAGATAAAGGTGGGTGTTTATCAGCCTTATCCCGAAGGACTGTGGCAGACTTCTGTTGGACTCTTTACAAACTATTTGTGACTCATCACGGGCTGGGAATGAACAGAATTCACAGCCGTTGAAATAAAAAGAGGGTTTTTGGGACTAATTGTGTGCTGTTTACTGTCTCAGGAAGCCTAGGTCAGAACATAGGCCAGGAGAGGAAAATGTGCAAGGATTTCAGGAATGCTACTTTAGAACATTAAACAGAGCAACGGAGTCTTTAAAATCTGCCTAGTTATCCCTCTGCCTTTTCTGATACTGAACCAAATCAATATAGCGGGGGGTCAAACTTGCAGCCCACAGACCAGATGCGTCACGCGCTGGCCACCCCCACCCCTGTTTTAGTGAAGGGGGAAAGGTCACGATACGTCACGTGACGACATGACGATGCGAGTTTGACACCCCTGCAATATAGGGTTATTTTGAGTTTCTTCCTCCTGTCTTCCTTACTCGGGATCAATCTGGGTACAATTTTCTTTTCATGGTTCCTGCACAACTTCGTCGTTAGCATTAGTCTATATCGTCTTATTTATTTTTTTTAATTGATGCTTTGTGTTCTTCTGCTACCTACCCATCTGCATCAAGTAACTGGCTCTGCGTGTCATCCTCTAGGGAGAACTGAAATTGAAACCTCCCGCCGGTTGGAACTGGGCTTTTCTCCTCAGGTGTAACATTGTAGAGATCCTGGGAATCTTCGATGGGTAGCGATGGCTCCGATGCTTTTCCTGAACTCTGCATAGATCCCAAACAAAATAGAAATTCATTATTAATACAGGCCAAATCTTCAACCCACATCAGAAAGTAAACAGGTAAGGTAAGAGGAGGAGACAGAGGAGAGAATACCAGAGGACGTTTGGAATTACAGGTAGTCCTCGACTTACAATCACAACTGGGACCAGAATTTCCATTGCTAAGTAAAGCGGTTGTTAAATGAGCCACACCCATCTTTACAACGTTTTATGCCAAGCTATTATTTATTTCAAAACTTTATATTGCCGCCTACTTGCTCGCAGGTGACTTGTCAAGTGAATCACATGGCTGTTAATTGAATCTGTGTTAAGGAATTCGCAGAGCAACCCATTGAGTAGCAAGGGTGTGCACATGAAAGTGACTGAGAGCAGTTGCGAATAATCACAGTCAACACACAGATACACTGAGTTGTGTTTACTTTTCAGGAAATAGTAATAAGGCACAGTCCAATAAACAGTCCAGGTCATACACAGAAAAAGCAGTAAATAGTAAAACAATAGTCCAGGGATAATCCAATAACAAAGTCTTCTTACCAGTCGTCATAGTCATACACAATAAACAGTTGCAAACAGTAGCAGAAACAACAAAGAGCACTAATGATCAGCAAAGAGCACTAATGATTAGCAAAGAGAAACAAACCATGTTTCAAGCTCCCTCTTAAGGACATTGGCTACAGAGCTAACCAATCAGGACACAGTATGATGCAATACAGCAATACAGTCTTAAAGCTATATTGGGGTTTATATACTGCCAACCCAACAAGTTAGGTAATTATCATTTCCTAACAATCTGGTTCCCCCCTCCCCCCATTGTCTTTGCTTTGTTGGAAACTGGCTGGGAAAGTCATAAACAAGGGTCACATGACCCAGGAGGCTGCAACCGTCATAAACACATGCCAGTTGCCCAGCGCCCGAAGTGTTGATCATGTGATCCGGGGGGGCGGGGGGAGAGAATGGCCGGTTGTTAAGTTACCTCTTTTCAGTGCCATTGTAAAATTTTGAGCAGTCATGAAATCAACGGTTGCAAGTCGAAGACTACCTGTGTGTAATTAACAAAACAAAGACCTGCAGAATAGCAACACCTGGACAGGTCAGAAGAATCACATGCCTGGGAATCACTAGGAACCTGTTCACAAGAAATGTGATTATCCTTATTAAGAAACTGCCCTGTTCAGCCCTGTTCAACTTTTTAAATAATTTCTTGAGCGGAGTGATCACAGCTTCCCTCAAACCATGGTTCTTTCAGGGTAGGGCACAAAACAGTAAATGACGCCCAACAATGCAACCTAGATATCTAAATCCATTTCATCGTGGGGTGTTTTTTCTTTGTTTTGCCTGCTGGCATTGCATGATCAATGCTGATAAAAGTTGTTGTGGCCCGCCTGCGGCCAGCAGAGTCGGTTAGTGAAGAGGTTGGGGAGGAACTTGGGCCAGTCTTGGGGGCTGGGGAAGGCTCGGACGAGGGCTCTGCATCAGAGGCAGAGAGGGAGCTAGACAATAGTGAGGCAGAGGAACAGGTGGAGCCCGTTCCCAGTGTGCGCATGCGCAGAGCTGCCAGAAGACAAGAACAACTCAGAAAACAGGGTCGACTCGGGAGTAAAGCCCCACTTTGGAGGTGATTGGTCCCTCCCATAGGAAACAAAAGAGGAGTGAACAGGGAGGGAGCTTTTGCAGGAAATAATTCGTTCATTACGTGACTCTGAGAGACTCTGTGCCAAGTTTTGCCTTGTACTGTGGTTGGAAACAAGTTAACCTGGCAGCTTGCCAAACGACATAAGGTCTGTGTTGAGAAATATTCCTTTGAAAAACTGTTTGGACAGGCCTTGCTGACTGTGAATGAAAGTAATTCACAGTCGCGTAAATAAAAGAGGTTTTGCCGGGACCAATTCCTGCCTCCTGCTTGTTAAGGGAGCCTAGGTCAGAACAAGCGTCAGCATTCCATATTTCTTCTCCCATATTGCCCACCTCCTTTTAGTCTCAGTTCATTTCTTGGAGGGTGTAGGCGCAGGGTTGCAGATGCTACTCTGCATTCTTTTGGAGGGCGACTGCGGCCACTGCCACATCGCTGGCATCTGCTTGAATGATAAATGGATGCTCTGGGTTTGGGTGTTTGAAGACTGACTCTCTGGCAAATGGTCTTTTGAGTGCCTCGGATGCCTTTGTTGTGGCCCATCAGTGGCCTGTGCAGCTAGTAGCTGATTCCAACAGCGAAGAGGCTGGTGTGGTGCTGCACCAGCAGCCTGTGCAGCTGGCACTCGAGTTGGACAATGAGGAGGCTGAAGAAGATGTGGTGCCAGAGGCAGGGATTCAGCCAGGGCCTTCAGAACCTCCAGAAGCTCCCTTAAGTGAAGAGGAAGAAGAGGAGGAGCTTCTTCTCGATGCACGGGCACGCAGAGCTGTTAAAAGGCAGGAGTGGCTGCTCAGGAGGAGGTCTCCTCGAGAGTAGGGCTTGGGGCTAATTGGCCACTCCCCTAGCCTATTTAAGGAAGGATGATGACTGATGCAATTTGCAGGAAACAACTTCGTTCATATTCCTTCGCATCTTGATTCCAGAAACGTTTGATTCGGCTCTTTTTTATCTCGTCAGTTTTCCTGCAAATTGCTTCTGGGCATTCTGCCAACCACAGTAAGATTACGGTTATCTGAAATACTGTGCCTCAGAATTGAGTTATTATTCTTTGGATTCTTGTCAGCTGTTAATGAAGTTAAATTAACAGCCCTTGTTCAGAAAAGACTGATTTAAACTGTACTTGTGTTCGAACAACTACTAAGAAAGCTCATTAGTAGTCCTTAATTAGTAAACTAAGGTTTGTACGGACTTTATGTGTGCTGCGTTCTTTGGGGTCCGTAGCTGGGGCAGAACAGCCTTCTGGCACTCTAGGGTCCCCTGCAGTGGTTGCCTGGGTCGCGGTTTAACCCCCCCTCCCATTTTTAATAGTTCAGGAGGGCAATCAGGAGGGTGATTTCAGGAAAGGAGGGGACGAACTGTCTGTAAAAGTTTGCGAACCCTAGGAAGCTTTGGAGTTGCTTGTGGGTGCGAGGACGCTTCCAGTCCAGGACGGCTTTGACTTTACCTGGGTCCATCTTTACGCCCTCAATGGAGACTTGATACCCCAGGTAGCCTAGGCTGGACTGGTGAAATTCGCATTGAGATAGTTTTGCGTAAAGCTTGGCCGGAAGGTGTTTCTTGAGCACCTGGCGTACCAGGCTTCAGGGTTACCAATAAGAGGAGAATGGCCCTACTAATCATGGATACTCTTGGTGGTATTAGAGGGATGGGCAGGGAGGTGAGGGATTCAAACCCCAGCTCAAAGATGCAAAACCTCCTTCTAGAAACTTTCTCGCACCGTTTCAAACTTGCAATGCTTTCTTGATCCTTTTGCACTGTGTATCTTTGTACTCTCACTAATTCATTTAGCATCAAACTTAAATGCTGCAAAGCAGAGATCTTCAAACTTGGCAGCTTTAAGACTTGTGGACTTCAACTCCCAGAATTCTCCAGCCAGCATAGTCCACAAGTCTTAAAGCTGTCGAGTTTGAAGGCCTCTGCAGTGTAACTTCTTTAGGAGTTCATTTTTATAAAAGTTTGAGGGTTGGACTTAGAGCATAAAGAGGAATCATGAGAGGCTTATAAAAGCTTTTTGCCTTGAAGACACATTGTGCTAGTGATTTTTTTGCAAGTTTTTTGTAGGTCCTGGAGAAATAAGAATGAAGCCAAGGGAGATTTGGCCCACGTTGCCTGGGTTTGATGGGAATTGCAGCTACATGTCCCCTCTGGAGATTGTCAAGCTGAGAGAGACAACGGATGTGTTTACACAAGTTAGAAGACCTCTGCTGTAAGACTAACACAACAGTGGCTTACCTTAGAAGCTGAGCTAATGAAGCTTGTTTTGAAGAAGCCCGGAGAAGGAGAGCGGGCTGTTCCAGCCGCAGAGAAAAAGTGGCCTCCACGTCCCATTTGCTTATTACATGGCTGGTAAGAGGGAATCATGGAGCCGATGAGCTCAAAGCTGCTGTTGTGGCTGTTCTCCTTTGCCAAAGTTGGCAGCAAAAATGAATCTTCATCATCTAAGAGAAGGAAAAGGATGAGGATAGAAAACATGATCAGTTTTTAGCGAAATAATAAAAGTAAAAACACTCGGCACTACAGGATATACCCATTTGACTCTTTTATTTAAATGACAGGGAATTACTGTCATTCACACTCAACAAGGCTTTGGCAAACAGTCTTTCGAAGGAATGTTTATCAACATCCATCGTATCTCACTTGGAACGCTGCCAGAGAATCAATTTCCAAATGCAGGGCAAGGCCAAACTTGGCATAGATTCTATTAAGAGTCACGAACAGAACCAATCTCGAATCAACCAAATGAACTAATTGCTTCCTGCAAAAGCCCACATCCTATTCGCTCCTCTTTTATATCCTATGGGAGGGGCCAATTATCTCCAAGGTGTGGCCTTACTACTGAGTTGACCCTGCTTTATTAATTGTTCTAGTCTTCTGGCAGCTCTTTGCATGCACACACTGAGAACGGGCTCCAGCTGTTCCTTTGCCTCACTGCTGTTTTATCTCCTTCTCTGCTTCCATGCAGAGCCCTTGTCTGAGCTTTCTCCATTCCCCAGGACTGGCCCAAGTTCCTCCCCAACCTCCTCACTGTCTGACTCTGTTGCCAGCTCCGCGTCACAACAGTAATCCACCCTGAGTGACAGGTGTGAAAAGCAGAATTTAAAAAGACAGTAAAGATCTGTAAAGCCCTTGCCTTGTTTACCAGAAAAGGATAGAAAGAAACCACAGAGGGACAGATGTTCTACCTGGCTTCTCTGCTCTCTTGCTCAGGGCTTCTTCCAGCTCAACTTTTTCACCTGCCAAAAAACATCTGCAAAAAAAAGAATAGAAAAACCCATTTAAGATATCAATATGATTTATCCGCATAACATGCTACCTACGTTGTTTTATTTTAAATGTGTCTTACTGATTAGTTTTCTCATGGTCTTGGCTTCTTGAAAAATTCACCGAGCAATTTATTCAAGGAAAGGCAAGTTAATTTTATAAACAAATGAAGGTCCATTAATACTGAGTAGCCAATAAAATGTCTAGCTAGACAGACAGACAGACAGACAGACAGACAGAGATAGATAGATAGATAGATAGATAGATAGATAGATAGATAGATAGGTTCATCGAGATGTTTCGGGCAGTATTTGACAAGTTACAAAAGATACTGGCTATTGGCTCTCACAAAATAAGGTTTTGGGTGTACAACGAAAGCAGTATTTTTCAAAGTACCCTATTTTTGAAGAATTGTCTTTAAACAGGAGCATTGTTGACTCTGTGGAGGAAGGCTTTGAAACAACACTGCTGGGCAACCCAACGTTGGCAGCTTCGTCTTCATCAGCTGATTCTTTGTCTGTTTCTTTATCATCCTCAAAATGGTTCACCCCGAGCTCTTCGTGGTCCTCCTCCATCCCTCCAAGACCATCTGGGTCCTAATGGGACACACACACACACATACAGACAAAACTCCATGAGTGAAGCAGAACTACAGGTGCTCCTTGACTTATAATAATTCATTCAGCGATTGTTCGAAGTTAACAAAGTATAACAGAATTACAGAATTGGAAGGGACCTTGGAGGTCTTCTAGTCCAACTCCCTGCTCAGGAAGGAAGCCCTATACCCGTGATGGCGACCCTATGTCCATATTGGTGGGCACACGAGCTAAACTCTGGCACGTGCAGCTGATTTTCAGGCCTTTTCGGCCCACCAGAAGTATGGAAACAGGCTGTTTCCTGCCTCCAGAGGGCCGGGGGAGGGGAGAGAAAGGGAGAGTTTTTTGCTCTCCCCCGGCTCCAGAGCTTCTCTAGGAGCCTGGGGAGGGCAAAAACGGCCTTCCCTACCCCCCTGGAGGCCTTCCGGAGGCCGGAAACAGCCCATTTGCCAACTTCCAGTGGGACTGGAAGGCCCACTCTCCTCAGGCTCCAGAGCCTCTCTAGGAATTGACCCCCCCTCCCCACATGCTGTTCTACTTACCTTCCCAAGCCTCCTTTTGGTGCGCACAAGCGCGCAGCTCACATTTGGTGCGGACTGCACATGCACGCATGCAGCGCATGTTTGCTGCACGCGTGGCCAACGAACTGGTAGTAAACCGGTTCAGATTTCACCATTGCTCAGAACCTGTTGCTTTCTCTTTGACACACAACCGCTGAGCAGGGCTGTGAGTTGCATTGGACATAATCCTGTCATCCTCTGCTTCATCTCTTACCAACACTTATCGGATGACTATATAATTAAGGTGAGATATGGAAACAGCCATTTTCATAACTTGGTGTCCTCCAGCCACGTGAAATACAATCATAGATAATGGCCCGACCAGGTTTGAGTGGCAGAGAAGACATTTCAGCATTGCTCAGGCCAAACCTCTGTACCTTTATATCCCTGCTTCTTGAGAGTAAATCTCCCTTTTGATTAGCCAGGACGGCTCTAGGTATGGAGCGCAGGGAGAGGTGAGGATTCTGACTGCAAAGCTACCCAGTAATTAAGCCTATAGAACACCCATCACACTCATTTCAGGGCTTTGCTCTGGACAGCTGAAGCCTTTAGAAGACTTCATTACTTAATTATGGCTGGAGGGGGAGGTATTAATTTCAAAGAACTTTTATCTTCTGGGCAGCAAGCCAAGAAAGGATCTCTCTTCATCAGCACGCCAATTATCTCAATTCCCTGGTTGATTTCTCTCAACTACATGCAAAAACTTGCCAAAGGAGGCAAAAAGAAAAAGAAAAAGAAAGAGACCTTCTGATTGGCTGCTGCTGCTGCTTCTTCTCCATCCTCCTCCTCCTCCTCCTCCTCCGATTCATCTGACATCTCTTCCTCCTCCTCCTCTTCTTCCTCCATCACCTCCTCGTTATCCAGTTTGAACAACGCATGGCGCTTCTGGCGTTCTTCCGTCCTGCGAAGCTTCATGGCCGCCTGCAGCTTCGCCTTCAATATCTGCAACTTTTCACCTGGGTAGTCAGGAAGACAGGTAGGTTGGATCCCCCCACATTAAGGCCTGCGCAATACACCTCTTTAACGTATGGCCTCCAGCCACCATTTCAACAAAGCTGCACGCAACTGAGCTAACAGACAATAATGGAGCACCTGGAAAAGGAAAGGCATTTTCACCAACCGATTGGAGCAGCCCTGGGCTTTATTTTCCAAGGCAGTTAAAACAATCCGTCAACACCTTATGCTTCAAAGCATCCTCTGTGCCAAAAGTTGCTCTCCAGGATTCAGAACAAGACCCAAAGGGGACAAGAGGACCCTTGCAGTAGTTAATACTGTCTAACAGAGAAAGACTTATTAAAACAATACATGCAGGGGTAGTCCCCGTTTAATGACCAGCAATTTGGCTATTAAATGAAGCAGTCACTAAGTGAAACCTGCAACTGTGCTTATGATCTTACTTTCAATTTTCCTTTGCTTCGTGGACCTGTGAAGGTCACAGATGCGAGGACCGATTGTTAAAATTCAGTTTTTCTGAAGTTCCTATTTTTTGTTAGAAATTTTCACCATAACAAGGCAGGTAAAACAAACAAGAACTAAGATGGAAAATAGGAAACAGAGAAACAAGGAAGAAATTAAAAGAAAAAAAAAAGATGAAAGGAAATACAATTGTGCTCTTTGTCCTTCTTTCTATCCATAATGATAAACTTCCCCTAAACTTGGTCTCATTTTTTTTTGCCAGTTTCTTTTTCATCATCCTCATAACTGAACAGTTGCTAAATGAAGCAGTCACTAAACAAGGTCTACCTGCACTGAGACAGACCTGAAATATTTTCTCTCTCTATTTGGAATCTGCAATGTTGATGGCAAAACACTTCTTCCTAACAGATTTTTTAAAAAATTCTCTTCCCCCTCCTCTTGCCAACTTTCCTGATGGATGAAACAAGACAAGGAAAAAACAGTTAACTATCTTTGGATTGAAAAGTTTTTCAAGTCAGAAAGAGATTGCTTGAAGCAGGGCTAGATTATTATTTTCTATGGCGCTGTCAATAAGCGTTCAAACCTGACCAAGGCAAATCAAGGAGACAGTCAATACCTAACAAGCCAAAGGAAGGATTTTTATTCCAATGATGGACAATCCTGAAGCTTTTGCAACAAGACATAGAAATGATAGGGCTGGAAGACTTATATTAGCCAATGCAAATGAATCAGCACCAGTTTAAACTGCATACCTGCCTCTTTGTTTACTCAGATGCCAGAAGGTTAAAACTGGCCAAGATCAGCTGAGAATTTGGTCCAGCTAAACTATCGGCTCTTTTCATCCCACTTGGGTATTGCTACCGTCTGCTCTGTGAAAAATAGGATCAAAACAAAGATAAGCTCTGGCATGCAATTTTACTTTTTTTTTTTAAAAAAAAAAAGTGGTTTTTGAATTTATGATCGCTGGTTTTACTTGTAAACCGCCTTGGTGATAATTGTATGAACAATTAACCTAAGCTATCGTGATATAAATATTGTAATACACAGAGATGGAAAGGCTTGAAAAAACACAAAAATTGGGGAGGGAACAGTTTCTCCCCCACGCCCCATTTTTCTGTTTTTTTCCCAAAGGCTTTGGAAAAAAAATGGGGGGAAATGGGGGAAAAACTGTTTTCCAGGTTTTTTCCAGGCCTTCCCATCTCTAGGTAAAGGTAAAGGTTCCCCTCGCACATACGTGCTAGTCGTTCCTGACTCTAGGGGGCAGTGCTCATCTCCATTTCAAAGCCGAAGAGCCAGCGCTGTCCAAAGACGTCTCCGTGGTCATGTGGCCGGCATGACTCAACGCCAAAGGCGCACGGAACGTTGTTCCCTTCCCACCAAAGGTGGTCCCTGTTTTTCTACTTGCATTTTTTACCTGCTTTCAAACTGTTAGGTTGGCAGAAGCTGGGACAAGTCACGGGACCTCATCCCGTTACGCAGCATGATTAAAAGATCAGATTTCACCATAGACATTTTAAAAATGGAAAATAAACAGCTTCTACAATGGCCACATCAAGCAGTTGCAATTGCTTTCTAGATTCTAAATCACCTTTGCACCAGTAACGGACAGTCAAGTGATTCATCCATATCCTTATGGTTCTTGCAATGTGTGAAACACAGCTAGGAAACACTTTTTTCTGCTGAGGACAGAGAAGGGCCAAAGCTAACTGGGGGTTGGGACATCCCTACATACGACAAGCAGCAGGCTGCACAAGCTAAAAGAATAACTTGTGCCAGAGCTACGATCTAGTTTCTTGATGGGATGCAGAAATGAGGTCAAGAGCAGTATGTAATTGGGCCAAGGGACTGCGGGTGGCCTCCTCTCATAGCAGTTCATGTGATTTGATTCATTGTTTGGGATTTGGTTCCTCACCTACTTAAACATGTCTTTAAGCAGGAATTCTAAACAATCTTATATCAATACCTACCAATATTTAGATACGGCCTGTTGTGGCCTGCCGGCAGCCAGCAGAGCTGGCAGCAGAGTTGGAGAGTGAGGAGGTTGGGGAGGAACATGGGCCAGCCCTGGGGGCTGGGGAAAGCTCGGACAAGGGCTCTGCGTTGGAGGCAGAGAGGGAACAAGACAGCAGCGAGGCAGAGGGACAGCTGGAGCCTGTTCCCAATGCGCACATGCTCAGAGCTACCAGAAGACAAGAACAACTCAGAAAGCAGGGTCGACTCAGGAGTAAAGCCACACCTTGGAGGTGATTGGCCCCTCCCATAGGAAACAAAAGAGGAGCAAATGGGGAGGGGGCTTTTGCAAGAAACAATTCATTTGTGACTCTGAGGGACTCTGTGCCAAGTTTTGCCTTGTACTGCGATTGGGAACTAGATACCTGGCAGCCTTCCAACAGAGATAAGGTCTGTGTTGATAAATATTCCTCTGAAAGAAAGTAATGAAAGTAATTCACAGTCGTCTAATAAAAGAGGTTTTGCCAAGACCAAGACTCTGCTTCCTGCTTCTTAAGGGAGGCTAGGTCAGAACATGGCCAAAGTAATGAATCATTCTGACGAAATAAACAGATAAAACTTTGGGAAGGTTTTGAATAGATAGTCCTCAAGTTACGGCCATAATTGAGCCCAACATTTCTGTTGCTAAGCCAGTGAGTTGTTAAGTGAGTTGTGCCCCCTTTTATGACCTTTCTTTGCTAGATAAATAATTTCTGTTCTTAAGCTAGTAACACGGTTGTTAAGTGGATCAAGGCTTCTCCATTGATTCTGCTTGTGAGGTGGTCACAAAAGGGGATTGCATGACCCCGGGACATTGCAAACGTCATAAAAACATGCCAGTTGCCAAGCATCTAAATTTTGATCACATGACCATGGGGATGCTGCAATGGATCTTAAGTCATTTTTTCAGCACCGTTGCAAATTTGAACGGTCACTAAATGAAGAGTTGTAAATCGAGGTCTACCTGCAATGTTTTGAGGATGAGATGAGCTTCCTAAAGAGACACCATCTTTCTTTATGAAGGTACTGTATTTTTCGGACTATGAGACGCACCTAGCTTTTGGGGAGGAAAACAAGAAAAAAAAAATCTGTTTCTGCCTCCCAGCAATTTGCCTCCTTGCAGCAAACAGCAAACAGCCTGGTCAGCTTCAACACAGCTTGATTTAGCACGAGCAGCTGATTGGCGGTTGGATCAGCCTCCCGGAATACAACCTATCAGCTGTTCCAGGCTGCGGGGATCGCCACTGCACCTACCGCCTCCACATGCCCCGTTTTTGGCCCGGTCCAGGTGGCGGGGATCACCATTGCCTGTCCCCACCACCTGGAACGGGCCAAAAATGTGAGAATATGCGGTATTACGGGAGGCTGATCCAACCGTCAATCAGCTGCTCGTGCTAAATCAGGCTGTGCTGAAACTGACCAGGCTGTTTGCTGCAAGGAGGCAACTTCTTGGGAGGCAGAGGCCGAAGAGTGGGGGCTGGCAGGTGGGTAGGACTTTGACAACATTCGCTGTATAAGACGCACAGACATTTCCACCCACTTTGGAGGGGGGGGGAGTGTATCTTATACACCGAAAAATATGGTAATTTCTAATATTTGAATTCAAAGTTTAATCAAATAGAAATCTACCCTCTAGTTAAAAGTGTTTGATGTTCATTCAGCTAGGAGTCCTTCTCAACACATCATTTTTAAAATGAATCTATGTGTAACTTAACTCCAGTTAATCGTCTATTCCTATGCTGGTGGTTGTGTTCGCATGACACAGATGAGTTGAGTTCAAATTTTATAACTTCCTAGTCCGCAGAGTTGATTCCAACTCACACTGAAAGGAATTTGTTTGATTCACAGACCAATCAATGATAGAGTTTCCTTTGTGTCAAGCACCCTGGTTCCAAGAGAATCGATTCTTTACATTAAACCTTGAATCTGTGCTCTCCTAAGCATACCTGGTTTAGTCCGGGCAGCATCCTCTACCATCTCTGTAGCCAGCATTACTGGTACCACATCCGCTTTCAGCTCCTCCTTGCCATCATTCATCATTTCTTTACGAATAATATTCACGGACACCATTCGTGGTTCTGTCTTTGGTTTGGCTGCATGAAACGCATGCTTTACAAAGCGTTCTTTCAAAGCTTCCAGTTCTACAAAATCCAAAGAAAAATGCAAAAAGAAATTTACTAGAATGATTTGTACAATAATTATAGCCTTTTTCATTCTTTTAAAAGCCAACTCAATACTGGATTCGCAGAGAACTCAATTCTGCAAAGTTATCTGCTCGGTTTCTTTATATATCTGTTGCAGATTGGAGGAAACAAATTTCTCTCTTGAACAAATCATAAAATACCACAGATCTAAAACCAAGACTCAAGATAAAATCAAGATAAAGGATGCTCAAGCTTTCTTTTCATTTAAGAGTAATTCTGTTATTTGAATGAGGATACCACAAATGGTATCCTCCACCTACTAAGGAGGGTAAAATTTATATTACCTTCTGCAAATTAGGAACTGCTCCAGTCTTTCATAATAGGAAGTTTTTGCAATAGAAAAAAAAACCACCATTTTTAAAATTTCCTTTTCTTGAGACTGCTGTGTGCCATAATGATTATCATGGGTATGCATATGCAACAGTTTATTATTTTAAATGTGCAAACAAACTGGAGAAAACAGCTTTCATTATAGTGAGGAGGAGAGTGTTCAAGGAACCAAGAGCAAACCTCACTCCTTCTAGCACTGATGATGTTACCTAGTTCGGATAATTGAAACGTATGCAAGAAAACAACCAAGCTCAGAGATCACCATGGACACTTCATATCAACCCTGAGCTTACAAATATTCTCCTTTATTGGAAGTTGTAACTTGAACGAGTGGTTGTAAATCAAGGATTATCTATACTGTGAGCTTGGTAGACTGATTTGACAAACTATGGTATCGTCTTTGATAAAGAATCAATTGCTGCTGCTATAATTCAGTACAAAAAAAACCAAAAAAACCCCAGGCATAGAACAGTAAATTGTTTAAGAAAAAATGCAACACAAAACGCCTGTCAGCGTTCCAGAAAAACCCCAACTCCAAGTAAAGACACGGAAGCAAACTTTTTCCAAAGTCCTCTTTAGTAGAATAGGCAAACTGGCACATCTGGGAAAACCCAAATCTGAAAAGCCCGGGATTTCCTTTAGTAAGTCAACGCTCCCAAAGCCATCCCCCTTTCCCCCCCGTCGGTCACATGTTCCAATCAACATCCGTTCCATCTCAATCCAGCCCCCTGACCACTCCTTCTCCAGATGCTGGATCGCCCTGACCTTGACCAATGCTATTATGTCTACTAACAACCCCTCTCCTTAATCCCCCCTCCTACTTTCCCACATAGGAGAAGGCATTGGAGCTTCCGGCCTAATATGGCTTCCAAAGCTGACATCCTTTCCTACCTCCCAGGTACATAAAGAGACTTAGCAAAGCTGAATACATAGCAGCAATCTAACCAGGTTCAGGGTTACCATACCTCTGTTGGGTTCAGGTTCATCAAGGTCAATAAACGACTCCATGCCAGAACACAGCTTAGGCTTAATACTCAGATCCACCCCCAGCATCCGTAGCCGATCCAATCTGAACTTCTTTATCTTGTCAGAAGGAATTTCCACCAGGGGCTCCAGGTCTTGATTGGGTTCTTGGGTTACCAAAGGCAATTCCAATGATTGTGCCTCTCTTTCTTCAACTATATTTCCTTCCAGTTTCTCCTCCGGTGGTTTGATGGAATCAGCAGGAACTTCATTAAGCTCTCCTTCTTTCCTGGAATTTAAATCCTCCCTAAATTCTGTTTTGGAATCATCATTTTGCTTATCTTCTTCAGAGCAATCTCCTATCAAATGTTCCATTTCTTCTGCTGAAGGGCTGCCTAGATTGGCAGCCAAAGGATTTACAAAACCTGAAATTGGCTGGTCCGATATTCCTGGCTGAAGAGGCTGTTCTTTCCCATCATTATGGCAGCTGATATTGGAATTCCCTGCCACGTTATCTTCTTTGAAGGAATCTGGTTGAGTTTTCATTGATCTGTTTATCAAGACACAGATAAATCAGCAACATTCTCTTTTCCCTTGACCTCAGTCAATTCAAAATGCGAGACAATCAAGCTAAATGTATACAGAATGTAAAAGAAGGGATCTATATGAAGTAAATAATCATGATTGAGATTATTGCAATGTGCTCTACATGAGGCCTTGTAAACCATTCAGAGGCTACAATTGGTGCAGAATGCAGTAGCACAGCTAATGTTAGTATTGTAATGAAATGTGTGGATGGATCTTGGGGGACGAGGGGAAGAGATGCTGCCCAGGAAACAATCAGACAACAGAAGGGTAAACAGTCACGCAAAGAAAGTTAGGAAGGATGAACCATAATGGATCTAAAAGTGGCAGTGGTAAGTTTATACCTTCAAATTTGCAAGATTCTGTTCAGATAAAGGTAAAGGCAAAGGTTCCCCTCGCACATATGTGCTAGTCATTCCTGACTCTAGTGCTCATCTCCGTTTCAAAGCCGAAGAGCCAGCGCTGTCCGAAGATGTCTCCGTGGTCAGGTGGCCGGCATGACTCAATGCCAAAGGCGCACCAAACACTGTTACCTTCCCATCAAAGGTGGTCCCTATTTTTCTACTTGCATTTTTTACGTGCTTTCGAACTGCTAGGTTGGCAGAAGCTGGGACAAGTCACAGGAGCTCATTCCGTTACGCAGCACTAGGGATTCAAACCGCTGAACTGCTGACCTTTCAATCGACAAGCTCAGCATCTTAGCCACTCAGCCACTGCATCCCTTCTGTTCAGGTAGCCGTACAATAAAATGGATTTAGCTCATCTAATGATGTTTATGCAGAAGGATTAACTCCAATGCTCCATGACCTGCCCTGGTTACTTGTTCAATTCAAGCTGCTGGTTATCATCTATAAAGACCTTCGTGGCATATGGAACATTTTTCTGAGGAATTGCTATCTCTCATGGTTTTTATCTCTCTGGAAAGGCCAGGCACAGGTGATGCCTTCTGCAATTACACCCCGCCCAAAAAAAACATTCATATAGTACACACCCTAATGATGTTCCAGAGATCTTTAAAAATATAGCTGCTGTCCTTAAATTTCACATAGGGCATTTTATCTTGTGAGATATTGTTATTGAGAGGCTCTAGTTCCTTTTTCTTGCTTTTCTTGTTTTAAATTGTAACTTGCTCCAGAAGCAATTTGGCATCAAGCAGCCTCCAAATCCAACCAAACCTTATTATGTTTATATAATATTTCTGACAAAATTACACTTCATAATTTATGAAGCAGCAACAGAAACTATCCACTTGTGCGCAAAATTCCAGAACAAAGAAAATGTCAATCAGTTCACTGCGCCATGCCAAATTAGTAAAACTTTCTAGCTCAGATTAAGTAACGATTATAAATGTAAGAATACTCTAAATGGGAAGAATTTCATATAAACAACACACTAATTGGGGTAACAGTTATTCTGTACTTATGTACACACTATAGCTTGAGTAACAATCTTTTGAATTAAGAAACAGTCAAACCCCAGTAAAATATGAAAATTCAACAACGTATAAAAATCTAGAAAATATTATCACAACAGCATTATCTAGCACATTATTTAAAAGGGACAAACCATGAACTCTGAATTAAAGGAATTCTTCCAAGTTTATCCAGTTTTGTCCAAGGAAAACAAAGAACATTGAGAAAGTTTCTCAAATTAAAAACTATGTATATTTGCTTATTTTATACGGCATTCTTGGGATATTTTTGTTAAACCAAAAAGCTGGGATAGGCAGTAAAACTCAAGTCCTGACATTTATGATCTTTTCAGAGACATCCCTACGATTTTTGAAATTGCAGCAAGCATATTTTCATACCCACAAAATGTAGAAATATATTTTTTTCTTTTAGAAGCTGGATCGTGCATCCAATTGCAATTTATGCTGTTCCAACGGTGTCAGCAAAGAACGTTGAGAAGTTAAAAGAATATGAAGAAGAAAAAAAAAAGGAAACTGGACTTACTTCAGCAAAGTCATTGCACTTCCTTGGAAAGAAGGACGAGGTTTATGCTTGAAGAATTCCTGCACGCTTTTGACCTCTGGCAGGTGATAAGGTAGTGTCATTGCGGCTTCTACCATAAAAAAAATTGGAAGAAAATCAACCCAAGCAAACCATTAATTGCATGATTACCGTGTCGTAACATCACTTTTAATTCAAAAGTCTGTAGAGATTCTCAGTCATCCAGGTCATGGTTGTCCCAAAGGTGCATTTTCTTTGAAGATGTTTCACTTCTCATCCAAAAAGCTTCTTCAGCTTTGACAGGATAGTGGGGAAGGAAGGATTTATATTCCTTGCAGACAGCTGATCATTTGCATCCTTTTAGAGAGAAATTGAGGCCAGCTGGAGGTTTATCTGTAGCCTCAGGGTCATCTGAGTAGTGCTCACCTGAGGACACAAATAAACCTCCAAGTGCTTCAAAGACCCTCTAAAACAGTGATGTCAAACTTACGTTGTCACGGCGTCATCACATGACATATCAGGACTTTCCCCCCTATGCTAAACCAGGCAGGGGTATGGCCAGCATATGACGCATCCAGCCCACAGGTCAGGAATTTGACAGCCCTGCTCTAAAAGAATGCAAATGAGCAGCTTTCTGCAAGGAATATAAATCCTTCCGTTCCCCACTATCTTGTCAGAGTGGAAGAAGCTTCTTGGATGAGAAGCGAAATGTCTTCAAAAGAAAAAATAAGAAAGTCCAGTTGCCTCCTGAAAAAACACCTTTGGGATCACTTTTAATTTCACAAAAATGCAAAAGTACCAAAATTATGAAGCCGATTTTCAGCATAAAACAGCGTGCTCAGTAGATTACAGGTAGTCTGTGACTTATAACCTAGCTCTGAGAATTAGTTTGATGTGTTTTCTTAGGTAAATTACTGTATTTTTTGGAGTATAAGACACTCCGGACTATAAGACTCACCTACCTTTTTTGGTGAGCAAAACAAGAAAAAGAAATCTGCCTCTGCCTCCCAGCAATTTGCCTCTTTACAGCAAACAGCCTGCTTTACTTTCATTTTCGTTTGCAGCATAGCTTGATTAAAACAAGAAAAAAAAATCTGCTGCCAGCAATTGACCTCCTTGCAGCAAGCAGCAGAGGCCCGCGCAGCAATAGGCAATGGCAACCCTGCACCTGAAACAGCTGAGTATCGGGAAGCCGATCCAACAATCAACTTGTGCTAATTAGGCCATGCTGAAGCTGAAATGGGCTGTTTCTTCTTGCTGCTTGCTGCAAGGGTGTAAATTGCTGGGAGGCAGAGGCCAAAGGGTGGGGGCCAGTGGGTGGGCGGGGCTACATTCAGTGTATGAAATGTACCCAATTTTGCACCCCCTTTTAGGGGGGGAAAAGGTGCATCTTATACTCCGAAAAATATGGTATACAAATGAGTATACAATATACAATATGGTGTACAATATACAATATGGTATACAACGGAGCACTTTTTGGGGGCATAATTACAGTGCTATATGAAAATTGCCCCTGGGGTGTCTTAAAAGCATTACAGAGTCTCTGCTTTTTTATTACCTCTAACAAGACGCTGGCTCTCACTATGCAGCTGCCTGTTTTCTTCTTTCGTTAGCTTGGCTGATTTTAACTTCTAAATAAAGGAAGGAAAATCTTGGAATAAGTAACTCATGAATATATTGTGAAATGTAATTAAAAATCCGACGGACAGAAGATGGATATGCTATCATACGAATTTCTATTTAAGTTAAACAAAAACTGGGAAGAAAATAAAGCCAAGTATAAGTCAATATTTGGGGGGGGGGAGTACTTACCCTTTTCCTAGGTTCTTTTAAAAGCGGCCCCTCATTTTCATCCGTCACATGTTTGTAATCCTCACTCTCTAAAAATAGCTGTTTTGGAACCAAAAAGAGAATATTAATTTTCATCTCATACTTGAGGGACTTGATGGGATTCTATGGGAGATGAAGGACAAAAAATAAAAATTACTCCAACATAGTCAAATTGCCTCTTCGTTAGGGATTCTGGGATCTTTTTTCCTAAACAGATTCTACAGCCTGAAATATTAATATTAATATTAATATTAATAATAATAATAATAATAATAATAATACAGATGGCTCATCACTTGGAACACAACACGCCAGGTATCACAGTTGTCGAAAACCGAAACATACAATTTATTGACACTGTGGTACCAGGAGATGCCAGAGTCGAAGAAAAAGAACTGGAAAAAATCATGAAATATCATGACCTGGCCATTAAAACTACACAGCTATGGATGAAACATGTCACAGTAATACCCATTGTCATCGGGGCACTTGGTACCATGTCCAAGAATTTTATAAGATGCATCAACAAATTGCAGCTTCCTGCAATAACACCAGCGGAACTGCAAAAAACTGCGCTACTTGGAACATCGTACGTCTTAAGAACGTACTTGGTTGATCCCTAGGACGCTGGCAGCAACCCGTATCAACCATTAGCACCAGTCAATGGTATTTGTGATGCATTTTTGAATGTTCAGTTGACTGAGTTTCATGTTTAATGAATAAAAGAGATAATAATAACAACACAACCACCACCAAGTCTTTGAGAAGGACTCTGGTGGATAAAAATACCAAATCCACTCTAGCCATCTGACTGTGTGATCAACAATAACCCACCTTCCGTTTTTTCTTTTTCATTTTCTCTGCAGCATTTCTTGACATTTCCAAATTTTCAACTTGAAAAGGAGAGCCATCCTCTTCCTCCTCCTCTTCCAGGCCATTGTCAAAGAGCTCTTTATCTGTCAGCAAACACCCACTGTCGTTAAAAGGACAGTCTTCGCCATTCTAAGAACAATGGAAATAAAATAAAAGGAATTCCAGTGATGAGATTCAATTACATAAATGAGGTTTTTCAAACCTGACCCCTGCCCTAACAATAGACTGAACTGCAACTCCTGCAACTCCTAGCTTCACATCTTTCAGATCAGTTGAATTAAAGTCCTCAAACAGTTATGAAAGCAGAACCCACTACTAGAAAGGTCGGGGAGGCCAGCTTGAGAAAAAATACCACAAACCTTTATAAAAGGTTACTGATGTGACCCAGGCCCACATAGTTGATATTAAATGCAAAACAGTTCCAAAAATCAAACAGATTTTATTAAAACACCTGAGAATTAACTCATTCTCAGTGTATTCTAAATGAAATGAAAGCAAAATCCTCAAAACACCAGTCTTTAGTTTATCTCTGACCTTGGGATAATTAGGCAAACTGCCAAAGGCTTTTCTTGGCAACACTTCAGGAACAGAAGAAATAATTACAGCCAAACAAGAAGCAAATCTCGCAAAGAAGCCAAGAGCCGTTGCTGGTCTTTTAAACCTTATGGGAGGGGCCAATCATCTCTTGGCCCTACTCCTGAGTCGTCCTCTCTGCTTTAGCTGCTCCTGCCTTCTGGCAGCTCTTCTCATACGTGCACTAGGAACAGGCTCCTCCTGTTCCTCTGCCTCTCTATCAGCCTCTGGAGGCTCAGAAGTCCGCACATCACTCCCCGATGGCCCTGGCCCCATCTCTGCCTCCGACACACAGCCCTCATCTGGGCCTTTCCTAGCCTCCAGGACTGGCCCAAGTTCTTCCTCAGCCTCATCGCTGTCCGACTCCGCTGCCAGCTCTGCAAGCTGCTGGCGGACTAAAACAGTTACACTGGAACCATGAATCACTCCCCTCCTTCCCATCAGACGCCAAATAAATTAGACAACCTGCCCATTCGTGCTAGAACACCCCTTATCCATCCAAGTCTCAGTCTCTTTTCAATCATTTATCATGCACTATGTCACAGTGGGTTTATGTGAAATTCGAGCTTTCAATCCATTGCATGCGCTGAACGTTTTCATGGCTGGGAAAACTATGGTAAAGCAACTCGTGTTTTTCATGTTTCTATGTGCAATGTTGGCAGTTGTTACTTTTGTAAACAGAGAGGAACATCTGCATAAGCGATTGACACCCCACCCCCCGCAAAGAATAAAATATGAGTATTTTAGAACATGGGCAAAGCGTTTCTCTATGTGTAATAAGAGAGACAAATCATTAAACGGATCCTCATTGTTTGCGTCAGTTCGTCTAGTGCAGGGGTCTCCAACCTTGGCAACTTTAAGCCTGGCAGACTTCAACTCCCAGAATTCAGCTTTGCTGGCTGGGGAATTCTGGGAGTCGAAGTCCGCCAGGCTTAAAGTTGCCAAGGTTGGAGACCCCTGCTCTAGTGTGCTCTGGATCATGTTGCATGCTACAAAATCATGCTACAGTCCTCAGCCATTGTCTTACTTCCCCATCATACCTTTTGTTCCTGTGCCTGTTCCTTCTTTCTTGCTTGCCTTGTGGTCTTCCTCTTCTTCTCTTCCTTTCTCTTCCTCTTCCTTGAGCTGCTCTTTTCTTTCATTTCTTTCCTGCTCAAGCTCTTGTCTTCCCTTTCAGGGTTCTCCAGCTGAAGTTGTGGCAACAGGTTCTCAGTGTCGCTGTCATCGCTGTTCACCCCAGCCTTGTAGGAGAGGATGTTGTCTTGCTTGCCCTGTACAGCCAGCCAATTATACTTTTCCTTGGTGCTTTCCACATTGCCGGCTGCAACCTCCAGTTTCTCAGGGGCGCCGTCTTCTCCTTCACTATTGCTGTCAGCAAGCACCCGCCTGCATTTGATTCTCTTACGTGTGCAAATCTCGTCCTCTGAATCTGCCCCAAAAATATATATAACGTCGGGTTCACTTGCGTGCAAAGCCATCATTCGTTTAAATCTAGTTTGCCATTTCACACCATCCACTAAAATCCTAAACCATAATAAATTTTGAATATTTATTATAGCCACCCTGAGTCTTTGGAGAGGGGCGGCATATACATTTAATTAATTAAATTAAATTAATTAAATTATTTATTAATTATTATTATTAATAATTATTAAATTATTTATTTATTTTATATTTCCTGCTTTTCAACTTCTGAGAGGGGCTCTGGGCAGTATATATCGTATCTTTCAGAGTATAAGATGCACCGGAATATAAGACGCACCTTAGTTTTTGGGGAGGAAAATAGGGGAAAAAAAATCCTGCCTACCAGGTATTCATCTGGCTAGCGTACTTAGTCTGGTCAGCTTCAGCACATTAGTTCGCTGGTTTTGAGCACGCTTGCTTGCTTGCTTTTTATCCTCTGGTTGGGGATAAAAAACAGCTTCTAAAGCACAGCTGATCTTCGGAGAGAGAAGCAATGAGAAAAGCAGGCAAAGCGCGGGAGATCACTTCACTCGAACTCGCTAGGGCCGGGTTAGGGCTGAAAAAAGCTTCGAAAAAGCTACATTCGGAGTATAAGATGCACCCAAATTTTCAGCCTCTTTTTGTGGGGGGAGTGTGTCTTATACTCTGAAAGATACGGTAATTTAATCAAAATAATACAACATTAAAAATGGAATTTATGTAAAAATGTAAAAGATGTAAATTATAAAATTGGGGGAAAAAAAAGAGAGAATTCCAAGATGGGGACAACTAGGAGTTGTTAATACAAGTGGGGGAGGGGGGAATGTCATGGGGGCAACTAGCCCCGTAGTTGTGTGGGCCCCTGTGTCCTCCATGCAAGGCTACACAGCCAAATTTTGACCCCTTTGCGGAAAGCCAAGAGAAAGGGGGCTTTCCTCACCTCTGAAGGCAAGATGTTCCACAAAGCAGGGGCAGCAGCAGAAAAGGCCCTCTTCCTAGATCCTGCCAGTTGAAATTCTTTGACTGACGGGGTCTGTAGCATACCTTCTGCATAGACTGACTAAAGATATTTTATCCAGAGGTTACAGAAGAATTAACAACTCCCATATAAAAAGAACCTTTCAAACTTTGTAAGATGGCAAAAGTTATTATTGGTGGGCTGCACTAAAAAAAAAAAAACCCCTGTTTCCCCAAAAATAAGACCCTGTCTTATGTATTATTTTTGCTACCAAAAAAAGGCACCAGGTCACCAATGGATGACACTGACTAACCTCACTTGCGCGCGTCACCCCCGACCTCCTTTTCGCTGTCACAGCCCTTCAGGAACTTATTTAGGACTTATATTGGGCGCGCATGTAAAAATCAAGGGTATTTCAGGGTAGGTTGTATTTTTGGGAAAACAGGGTACATTCTCACACACAGACCCAAACAACATTACATAACATTAGCTCAGCAATGTTGAATACAGCAACTGTATTCTAATGCAGGAGGAGGGGGAGTGACGACGGGGTGGGCCGTGTGAGTGGCGGACCAGCACACATGCACGCAGCTCGACTTGCACACGCAATGGGCCAGCACACGCGTCCGCGCTGGCCCATTGCTCACGCCAGTTGAGCTCACGTGACCCAGTTGCAAATATGCCACAGCCCTGTAGTGGGCCATAGACCAGGGGTTGGGGACCCCCATTGTAGTGAAATTATACCCAAAAGATACACACCTCCTTCATCAACAGATGCAACTCCCTTGCTTATCTGGGACCGGAAGCTCATTTCACAGCTGCCTTGTCCACTGTCTGAATCACTGTCAGAGGTATCTTGAGTTTTCACGTCCTGGGCATCCAAATGGAACTACAGTTCAGGAACATTGGTAAGTATGAAAAGATAAACACATATAATATCCAGTATTTAAAAAAAGAAGGCAAATATGTCATTATTCATTTCTTATCGGATTCAAGGAGGTTAATTTAGTACATAGATTGCACTATGCTTAACCATGTTTTTTGACAAACCTAGTTAACTGGATTCACATACTACAGTATACCATGAAACATGGTTTACATATCACAATACTGGGGGCACACATTATGCTAGGAAAAGCAAAATATAAGAACCCAGCCTATCATTTGGGGACTGAAGCGACATTTATAGCTTTTATATTCTCTGGACGTTGTTTAATGGCAGCTGTCAAAACCAATATAAGGGTTGGATTTATTTAAAATTATACTCTATTATATCCCTACAACTTGCCAAAATTTCAATTGTCGCCACAAGGCTAATCACAAGGTTAAGTCAAACCTTTCAAAGAGCTCAGATGGATATACTGTACAGTAAAAGCCATTTCGAAAGTATCTATGCTGATCACCCTCCCCCAGTGAAGATCAAATAGAGGAAAGAACATTACAAATGTCACTTTGAAATCTTTTTCAGGAAAGTGGGACATAAATGAAGCCATCACGATTTCAGAATTTACAATCCCCACCTATCAGAGGGACCATGCTCACGATCATCCTGGTTAATACTTTCTTCAGCCCTGGTTTATTTTGTTGTTGTTAGTCACGAAGTCGCGTCCGACCCATCGCAACCCCATGGACAACGTTCTTCCAGGCCTTCCTATCCTCTACCATCCTCTGGAGGCCATTTAAGCTCATGCCGACTGCTTCAGTGACTCCATCCAGCCACCTCGTTCTCTGTCGTCCCCTTCTTCTTTTGCCCTCAATCGTTCCCAGCATTTGGCTCTTCTCCAATGAGTCCTTCCTTCTCATTAAGTGGCCAAAGTACTCGAGTTTCATCTTCAGGATCTGGCCTTCTAAAGAGCAGTCAGGATTGATTTCCTCTAGGACTGACCGGTTGGATGGCCTTGCAGTCTGAGGGACTTGCAAGAGTCTTCTCCAGCATTCTTTGGCGCTCAGCCTTCCTTATGGTCCAACTTTCACAGCCATACATTGCAATTGGGAAAACCATAGCCTTGACTATACGCACTTTTGTTGGCAGGGTGATATCTCTGCTTTTTAGTAAACTATCTAGATTTGCTATAGCTTTCTTCCCCAGGATCAAGCGTCTTTTCATTTCTTGGCTGCAGTCCCCATCTGCGGTGATCTTGGAGCCCAGGAAAATAAAATTGGTCACTACCTCCATTTCTTCCCTATCTATTTGCCAGGAATTGAGAGGGCCGGATGCCATGATTTTAGTTTTCTTAATGTTGAGTTTCAAGCCAACTTCTGCACTCTCCTCCTTCTTCACCTGCATCAAGAGCTCGATTTACTAAGCCTTACTTTGTTGTCTTTGCAGTTAGGTTACCTAAACCTGCCTTCCAATTGGCCATCGCTAATTCACCCCTGTCTAAGCCAACATTTTCCGACTTTGTGCAGTATATATATAAAACCTGTGAATCTGGACCTTGAAACCTGTCTTTTTTTTTTCCCCCAACACATAACCAAGAGCCTTGGTGGTGCAGCAGACTAAAGTGCTGTTAAGTAGCACCAGCTGCCTGCAATTACTACAAGTTCGAATCTCACCAGGCTCAAGGTTGACTCAGCCTTCCATCCTTTCGAGGTAGGTAAAATGAGGACCCGGATTGTGGGGGCAATAAACTGACTTTGTATAAAAAAGAACACCGCTGGGGGGCTGGGGGGGCGAAAGCCCTACTAAGCAGGTATATACAAAAGTATGAAGGCTATTGCTTAATGCATTTTAAGTTGCCCTGAGTCTCCGGAGAAGGGCAGCATATAAATCAAACCAATAAATAAATAAATAAAATAAACCACATACACACACCCCTTCATCCATCCCCGTTTTCTCCCACCCGGAATGCAGAAGAAACCAGGTTTACTAGATTCGAACTCAGAAAAAAACCCGGACAAAGCCTAGATGGCATTGCCGAGTTGGGTCTCTGCTGCCACCTAGAGGTCGTCTGAGGAGCTGCCCTAATAACCGCTGTCCCCATCTGCAGCCCCGCCGCTTTGGAAACAGCACCAGGATAGCCAGAAGCTCTAAACAAGGGCGCCCTTGGCATGCCGGGAAATCGAAGCGGAGCCGCAGTGCACGCCGGGAACCGTAGTCCCGGGTCTCTGAAGCGTTTACGAGGGAAACCCCCCCCCCCCGACACCACCCCGACAGCCGAAGCAGCTTCTCCTCCGCCGGTTAGCGGATAGCTCGTCCCAGCCTGGCACGGGCCAGTCTCACCTCTCCCCCCGCCGCCGCCGTCATGATAGCCGCCTCCCGCCTTGGCTAAGATGAGCGACCGGGCCCGGGAAAGCGCCAAAAGCTCAAGGCTGCGTTTGAGTCTTCGCGCTCTCGCTCTGCGTTTGGCTCCGCCCCTCCTCCCCAGCCAATCCTAGCTGGCCTTCAGCCTTATGGGACCGCCCCTTTTCGTCCCCATTGGTCAACAGCTTTGGGCCGGCTATTCTCCGGACCAATGCTCCAATCGTCTTTCCATGTAGGGAACCGCCCTCGTGGAGGATTCGCCAGAAATACACAGAAATACCATCAAGATGCTTTCGTCCCTTTTTAACGTTTTTTTTCCTCCTGAGAAAAAAAAAAGATGAAATATATTATGTTAAACCCGGCCTCTGTGCAATGGTATTAATATCCAAGGGGAGGTGGACAAGGAATGCAGAATCTGTATTTTTTCCCCTGCTTTGAAAGATTATGACAATTCTCCTATAGTGTTTTTCAACCTTGGGAAGTATAAAATACACATACAGATTAACAGAGTTGGAAGGGATCTTGTAGGTCAATCTAGTCCAACATCGCCACACACACCCCGCCGCCGCCCAAGCAGGAGACCCTACACCAGAGGTCAGCAACCTGCGGCTCTGGAGCCACATGTGGCTCTTTTGCCCCTCTGCTGCGGCTCTCTGTCAGTTAAAATATGCGTCACAACCGCCAATGTGCGACACCCGCCGGCATGCGATTTATGGAGCTTTTCAACCCCTGGTAGGCCAACCATGGATAAATCCAAGAAAATAATAGTTTCAGAAGAAAACACAATGTTTAATTCAACTACATCTGCTAGTTTTGTGGCCACTCAAGAACTAGTCAGGCATGGGAAGGGTTTTGTGGTGTTTTCTGTGGGAAACGGGTCCAAATGGCTCTTTGTTTAAGGTTGCAAACCCCTGCCCTACAACATTTCTGACAGATGGCAGCCCAGTTTTGCCTTGAAAGTATAGACCTCAACACCCAACATTACGCAGCATGCTGGAGCTGGCAGGGGAGTTCTGGGAGCTGAAATCCACGTATCTTAAACTTCCCGAGGTTGAAAAACATTGCTATATAGGACATCCAAAACTACTAAGAACTCTGAATTTGGCCTCTGTGTACATCTACTTTCAGCAAGATGTCTCCACTAATAACAGTAGATAAAATAAAAAATGGAACATAATCCCCCCGTTATATTGTAAAATGGATACCTGTGGGCACATCCTTGCTAGCTTAATTTTTAAATCCAATGTTACTGATCCTTCACATGCCTCAAACTGGTCCAGCTAGTCCCATGGTCCATGCCTTCTGTAGGAATAAGTGTTTTTTCCACTTTAAAAAAATATCTTGCTGTACTCCCCAACAGCTTCATTTTTTTCCATGAGTGCTCTGTTGGCATACAAATATTGGCCTTTCTTTTTCCTATTCATTAGGATATTTAACTGCACCCTCCTGCTTAGGGTTAATGCATTAGCAGAAATATGTGGAATTTCAATGGGGGATGAGAAATCCTCAGCCATCAAATGCCCTCCCCATTATTCTATGGCAGTGTTTTTCAATCTTTGCAACTATAAGATGTGTCATTGGAGAATTCTACAGATTGAAATCTATACATCTATACAATATTTTCGCTAAAGGAGAAATGGGGGGAAATCTTAAAGGAGGCAGAAACCAGCCCCAAGTCTCCCTGCCTCAAACAGAAACTGAGGCCAGCTTTTAGCAATGCAGATTTGGTAATCCATTGAGAAAGACTGGAGCAGAGGGAAACTCTAGATAAGCAACAAGCCAAAGGTTGACAAGATTAGCTCAGACAAACACCTAGGATTTGCACTTCCCCTTTTGCCTAGGAATCCAGAAGGTAAAAAACCCACCCACTCTCAACTGCATTTTGTCAGCTATGACTTGGAACTGGAACTAGAATTTTCTTCCAACAATGACTGTAACTGAGATCAGGATCTCTGTTGCTAAGCAAGGCAGTCAAGTGAGTCCCACCCAATTTTACAACCTTTTTGCCATGGTTGTTAAGCAGTTAAGCACTGCAGTTGTTAAGTGAATCATAAGGTTTAGTTAAACAAATTTGGTTTCCCCCCATGGATTTTGCTTGTCAGAAATAAGGTTGTAAATGGCAATCACATGACCGAGGGATGCTGCATCTGTCATAAATACATGCCAATTGCCAAGTGCCCGAATTTTGATTCCCATGGGGAATCACGCCCACAAAATAAGCCACACCACAGAACCGGTAGTAAAAAAATTTAGAACCCACCCCTGCCCTGGAAGTAAGCCGAGATAGTGGGGTTTGCGTCCTTCCACCATGTTCTACATTGCAAGATTAAGATTGATTGGAGCTACTCCTGATCCTGCTAAAAGTTGCCACCAAATTATAATTTTGAACTTGACAGAAAGAAAAAAAATAAAAACATTCAGGACAATCCTATTAGTTTTATTTACTTTAAATTAAAACTTATTTTAATCCTGACTCTAGTCAGTGGTCCTTCTTATGATTTAACATGTTGTGCGGACTGAGTCAATTACTATTTATTCAATAAATCATGATGAAACAAGCTATGGCTGAGCACAATATGCTATCAAAGTCACAAAGAATAATCCATCCAACCTCTGATTTATTTCCAGACAGGACAGGCATGTTAAGTTTTCCACTAAGTTTGACTATAAATCAAAGCAAGTAGAAAATGTTTTTTTCTAAATACAACTTTAGAACATATACTAACAAGTGGATTTCTCTCAGGAGAAATGTGGAAGTTGCCAAGAAATTTTGTAATTAAATAAACAAGGGAATGTACAAAGGAAAGCATTCTATAGATCCTGCGTGAAAAAAAAGTTTATTTATTAGAATATAAATGTCATAGTTGGTTTGTCAACAAAGACAAATTGGATGTAATGTTATTAAGTTTTTCTATGGGTGCCAAAAGCTTGTCTTTGCTTGCTTGAGACCTGGCAGCACTGTTCTTCAGAAAAAAGAATGATATATGCTTACAAGCAAATATTTGATTAGCCTTCTTTGTCTGGGCACACTTCAGATATTTTGGAAATACAACTCCCAGAATTTATAATCAATAAAGTCAAGTTTGAAATCTGCATTAGAGAAAAATACAAAGAAAAGATAGATAATATCTGTCTGGTTATATCAGACTATTATTCTGCATTCTACGGTCTTATAATTACAGAAAATGCATATACTGTTCACATATATTTTCTATGTGAATTTTCTACAAAGATAGTTTCTTTTGTGTGCTCTCCGATAACAGTGCCTAATCCACAGTGGCAGGAATGTGATACAAAAACCAAATTGAAGGTTTTAATTCCCTCCTGGGCAGAAAACTCTACTACATTACAAACAATAGAACACCAATACGTTGTCTTTTTAAATTAAATTTTGTGGCACAAATTATAATAGCCTACTTCATATCTGCATTAGTCTCCATGTCATGCTGAGCCAAAAATAAACAATTCACATTTGTTATGTCTCATTCAAGAGTTCAAAGTGTTGCATATAGCATTTCATCCCCAAAACAACTGTGAGAAAGGCAGAATTGAGAAAATGTGACTGCCCTAGTTTCCTTCCATAGTTGAAGGTGGACTGGAGTTTGTGTCTTATTGTTCCTAATTCAGCACTTCAGCACTAATTCAGCACTATACCACACATTTGACTTAGCATTAAGGCCACACTTGGAATACTGCATCCAATTTTGGTCGCCACGATGTAGAAAAGATGTTGAGACTCTAGAAAGAGTGCAGAGAAGAGCAACAAAGAGGATTAGGGGACTGGAGGCTAAAACATATGAAGAACAGTTGCAGGAACTGGGTATGTCTAGTTTAATGAAAAGAAGGACTAGGGGAGACATGAGAGCAGTGTTCCAATATCTCAGGGGCTGCCACAAAGAAGAGGGAGTCAAGCTATTCTCCAAAGCACCTGAGGGTAGAACTAGAAGCCATGGATGGAAACTAATCAAGGACAGAAGCAACTTAGAACTAAGGAGAAAATTCCTGACAGTTAGAACAATTAATCAGTAGAACAACTTGCCTCTAGAAGTTGTAAATGCTCCAGCACTGTACATTTTCAAGAAGAGATTAGATAACCATTTGTTTGAAGTGGTGTAGGGTTTCCTGCCTAGGCAGGAGGTTGGACTAGACGGCCTCTAAGGTCTCTTCCAACTTTGTTAAATTATTACAGGTAGTCGATTTATGACCATAGGTAAAGGTAAAGGTTCCCCTCGCACATATGCGCTAATCATTCCCGACTCTAGGGGGTGGTGCTCATCTCCATTTCAAAGCTGAAGAGCCAGCACTGTCTGAAGACGTCTCTGTGGTCATGTGGCCTGCATGACTCAATGCCAAAGGCGCACGGAACGCTGTTACCTTCCCACCAAAGGTGGTCCCTATTTTTCTACTTGCCTTTTTTATGTGCTTTCGAACTGTTAGGTTGGCAGAAGCTGGGACAAGTCATGGGAGCTCGCCCCGCTAAGCGGCACTAGGGATTCGAACCACTGAACTGCCAACCTTTTGATCGACAAACTCAGTTGCATTTACTTAATGACTATGTGGTTCATTTAACTGCAGTGATTCACTTAACTGTGGCAAAAAATGTTGTCAAATCAGGCATGATTCACTTAACCATTTCGCTCAGCAAAGGAAATTCGGATCTTAATTGTGATCAAAAGCAGTGAACTTCTTGTATATGATCAAGATTGTTACAATCATTAAGTTTTTCAATCTATCCTATTTGTTGCCAGGTTATCATAGAAGATAGAAGTATTCCGTATAATCCAGAGCTATTTGGAATCACTTTAATGGAATCCAGTGTCCAGAAAGCACAATTGTGATTGGGTAAAGATCCTGGCATGAGAAAAAAGGAGAATTCCCAAGTACCAAGAAGAATATTTTGGGACTCCTCCCTGTTTTAATTTCAGTGATTGCTCTGCTCTTGTGTGTCAAAAACTTTTGGCATGCAAAAGCACCCACAGGATTAGTAATCATTCATCAAAAACATTCCAAAAGCTGAAAGTTAAATATGTAATATTGTGCTAGGGTTTATATAATTATTGTTAGGATTGTTTTGTGTAGTTTGACATCAAAAGAAAAGTGAACTGACGTTGCATACCTTGCAAATACTAGGTGCCGTTGTTTATTAAATCCCAAGCCTTATTTGAAGGTCAAAGGGGGAATTGTCAAGAGAGGGAAAACTATAAAAAGTTTGGTGAGGATAAACTAGGATGGACCTCCTTAGTGCATGAATTGGACCCAGTGGTGATATCCAAATTTTCTTACTACCAGTTCTGTGGGCATGGCTTGATGGGTGTGGTGTGTCTTGGTGGGCATGGCTTGGTGGGTGTGGCAGGGGAAGGATACTGCAAAATCTCCATTCCCTCCCTACTCCTGGGGGAAGGATATTGCAAAATCTCCATTCCCTTCCCACTCTTGGGGGAAGGATATTGCAAAATCTCCATTCTCTTCCTACTCCTAAGGGAAGGATACTGCAAAGTCTCCATTCCCTCCCCGCTCCTGGGGGAAGGATATTGCAAAATCTCCATTCCCACCTCACTCTGGGGCCAGCCAGATGTGGTATTTGCTGGTTCTCCGAACTACTCAAAATTTCCGCTACTGGTTCTCCAGAACCTGTCAGAACCTGCTGGATTTCACCCAATTTGACCACTTCATGGAGATATAAAAACTATGCAAACTACTCCAATCTGGAGTGGGCAAAAGCGCTCCAGATCTGAATGCAGGTAGTCGTTCACTTACACCCATCCATCTAGTGCAGGGGTCTCCAACCTTGGCAACTTTAAGCCTGGAGGACTTCAACTGGAGGAGTTGAAGTCCTCCAGGCTTAAAGTTGCCAAGGTTGGAGACCAGTGGTGGGTTTCAAATTTTTTTACTACCGGTTCTGTGGGTGTGGCTTGGTGGGCGTGGCATAGCCTGGTGGGCGTGGCAGGGGAAGGATACTGTAAAATCTTCATTCGCACCCCACTCCAGGGGAAGGATACTGCAAAATCCCCAATCCCTCCCGATCAGCTGGGACTTGGAGGCAGAGAATAGATGAGGGCAGGGCCAGTCAGAATTTTTACTACCGGTTCTCCAGAACTGGTCAAAACCTGCTGAAACCCACCTCTGTTGGAGACCCCTGGTCCAGTGACTGTTCCATCCCTGGGAGTTTTCAAGAAAAGATTGGGCAATCATTTGTCCAGGATGATGTAAAGACTCCTGCCTTGGCAGGGGGTTGGACTAGAAGACCTCCAAGGTCTCTTCCAGCCCTACGATTCTAGGGAAAAACAAGATAAAACATTACAAAACATCAAAGCAATAAATAGTAACACTACAATGGAGATAAAATTGACAAACACAGGAGGCAAGGGAGAAAGCTGCACAGGGGAAGGAGATGGGCCTGACTAGGTGGCTCAGTGGCGAAGACACTGAGCTTGTCGATCAGAAAGGTCGGCAGTTTGGCGGTTTGAATACCTAGTACAGCGTGAGCAGGGGGTTGGACTAGGTGTGGCGCTCCCATGTGACGCCCCTCCTGCGCAAGCTGCACTGGCTCCTGGTGGTCTTCCCGGTGTGCTTCAAGGTTTTGGTTACCCCCTTTAGAGCGCTCCATGGCTTAGAACCAGGGTATCTACGAGACTGCCTTCTGCCACCAGTAGCCACTCACAGACCAGTATGCTCCCACAGAGGGGCTCCTCAGGGTGCCATCGGTCAAACAAAAAAGAAAAGAGCCTGGATAGCTCTGCAGACTAAGCACTGTAACACCAGCTGTCTGCAATTAAAGTAAGTTTGAATCTTGCCAGGCTCAAGGTTGACTCAGCCTTCCATCCTTTCTAAGGTAGGTAAATTGAGGACCCAGTTTGTGGGGGCAATAAGCTGACTTTGTATAAAATATACAAAAGTATGAAGGCTATTGCTTAACGCATTGTAAGCCGCCCTGAGTCTCCGGAGAAAGGCGGCATATAAATCTAATTAAAAAAAAAATCAGTGTTGACAGGCGGCGCCCAGGGGGAGAGCCTTCTCTGTGGGGGCACCTGCCATCTGGAACGAGCTCCCCCCGGAGATACGGCGGATCCCGGATCAGCGCGCTTTCCTCCGTGCCCTTAAAACTTTCCTTTTCCAGCAGGCTGGCCTGGCCTAACCTCTTTTTTAAATCGTTTTAAATCTTTTTTAAATTTGTCTTATAAATTGGGGTGTTTTAAATTTGTTTTCGGGCCATGGTATTTAATAGCTTTTTAATATTTGTATTATAATAATAATAATAATTTTATTTCTATACCGCCCTTCTCCCGAAGGACTCAGGGCGGTGTACAGCCTATTTAAAAACAGAATAGACATCAATTTAAAATAATTTAAAAGTATTAAATAAATTTGGCTTAAGTTAAAACCCCAAAAGTTTAAAACATCCAATATAAAATTATGTTGCTAACCCAGCCTGGTGGAACAATAGGGTCTTGAGTGTGCAGCGACTCAAGTATTATGTGTATTTTATCTTGGCTGTTCACCGCCCTGAGTCCTTCGGGAGTAGGGCGGTATATAAAATTTAATAAATAAATAAATAAATAAATAAATAAATAGATGACCTCCAAGGTCCCTTCCCACTCTGTTATGGGGAACTGAAACCCTCCCCACTGGCTGGGGAATTCTGGGAGTTGAAGTCCACACACTTTGGCGGCTGGGGAATTCTGGGAACTGAAATCCACCCATCTTTAAATTTGCCATGGTTACGAAACACTGACTGGCCTCAATCCAGCCATAATAAACTCTTTCCATTTAGCCTGGCTGGCGGGATGGGTAAAGCCACCGGCTTTCCTGCTCGGGAGGGGGACATGATCGCTTCTCTAGGTGGGGTGGTGAGGGAGAGAGAAGCAAAAATAATAATAATAAAAAAATAAGGCGGCGCGAGGGGTCCAGGGAGAAGCGCGCGCACCCGGCCGAGGCGCGTCCCGGAGGCGCGTCTCCTCCCCCCACCCCTACCCCGCGCGCCTCTCCTTTTCCTCGTCACGAGGGCCGAAGACGGGAGAGGAGGAAGAGGAGAAAGGGGCGGGGCTAGCGTGCGTGCGTGTGCGTGCGCGTGCGCTCGGGGTCACAGCCTGTGAAGAGGCGCTGCCCCGGTTGGTCCTCGCGTCCTGGCTGGGGCGGGCGCGCGCGCTCGCGTCCTTCTATATTTGTGCGTGTGTGTGTGTGTGGTGGTGGTGGGGGAGATGAGCAGGCTGGGGTGGGTTTAATTACGCGCAGGCGCGCGCAGGCGCAGCTGCGAGGGGGCCGAGCTCGAGGCGGCTGTGGCTGGGGGTCCACCGCGCTGAGGGCGACGCGCGTTTGGAGAGTTCGGCCGCCTCTTCAACAGCCCCGGGACGGCCTCTCGCTCGCTCTCGGAGCGGAGGCGCGCGCATGCAGGCGAGCGTGTGAGGCGGACGGAGCAGCAGCAGCAGCAACAGCACGAATCGCCGCTTGGAACCGAGCGGTTTGTCGGTCGTTCGGCCGGCCGGCCGGCCGGGTGGGCTGGTTCCGCCGCGGCCGCGAATTGTTCGTGAGGCGGAGACGCTGCTCTCCGCCCCCCGTTCCCTCCCGGCCGACCCTCACCCCGAAGCCAATATTCCCGAAATCAAGAGATACGCGGCGGCGGCGGCTGGAGCCGCGGGGCCCGTGGCGGCGGCGGCGGCGGCGGCCGGAGGGGACCGCGGCGAGGCCACCGCCGCCGCCGCCGTCGCCATGGAGGCGCTGGGACCAGGTGAGAGGCCTGCAGGTGTGGGTGGGCCCTGGGCGGAAAGAAAGGGGGGGGAGGGGGCTGCCCAGATGGCCCCTTTTTCTCTCGTGCCTTTTAATTGGGGCGGGGCTGGAGGGGACTCGGGTTTCCTTCCCCGTGGAGCCTTCTCTGGTCTCTTCCCTTCGAGGGGAAATGGAAGGAGAAGAAAGGGGAAGCCGAAAACAGGTGGCTCAGGCTAAGGACACTGGGCTTGTCGATCAAGAAAGGCCGGCAGTTCGGCGGTTCGAATCCCTAGTGCAGGTCTCTAGGAGATTTTGGGGGGTTGCGCTAGATGACCTCCAAGGTCCCTTCCAACTCTTGTTACTGTTAATTCCGGGCACGTTGACTCCGCTCTGCCCCGAGGCCATGTGTGGGGCCTACAAAGGAATCCCCGTCGCTTTGCTGCCTTCCGTGCAGCTGAAGACTTAAAACTTGGCCGTGTTTGTAAACACGCGCAGCACGTGATGGCTTCAAGGAGCCTGGTTTTTAAAAAAAATTTTTTTTTCTTTTTGCTTTCATTCTTGGGAGACGAAGAGGTACTTTCCCCCCAGCCGGCTGCTGCCCTTTTTTAAAAAAAAACCTTTTTTTTTTTTTTAAGACCGCAACAACTATCATTTGTGGTTACCAAGCTGAAGACAGACCCTATAATTTCAGTGTATGCGGAGCGGGCGATGGGGTCATTCTGAGGACTCTGCACCACGATGTGAATGCAGTGGACAAAGGAAACATTTTTTTTTATTATTATTTGTATCTATTTATTTTGTCAAGCATTTATAAAATGACAGATATGAGTATAAACATGATTATGAATACATGAAATCGAGACAAATAAATGGGGACATTAGGACAGGGATGCTGGTGCGCTTATGCACGCCCCTTACAGACCAGTGGTGGGTTGTTGTTGTTTTTTAATTTGATTTATACGCCACCCTTCTCCGGAGACTCAGGGCGGCTTACAATGCGTTAAGCAATAGCCTTCATACTTTTGTATATTTATACAAAGTCAGCTTATTGCCCCCACAAATTGGGCCCTCATTTCACCTACCTTAGAAAGGATGGAAGGCTGAGTCAACCTTGAGCCTTGGAGAGATTCGAACCAGCAGTAATTGCAGGCAGCTGTGTTAATAACAGGGTGCTTAGACCACTGTACTATCAAGGCTCCTGTACTATCAAGGGTTGCCTCCGGTTTAGACCGGTTCTATAGAACCGGTAGTAAAAGTGGAGGGAGGCTCCACCCACCAACCCCGATGTTATCAGAACGCTTCTGCGCATGTGTAGAAGAGCGTGCACGCGAGTGGCGCACAGCCCCATTGCAAACTGGTAGTAAAGGTAAATAGAACCCGTTACAGACCTCTTAGGAATGGGGTGAGGTCAACAGTAGCTAGTCTTAGGTTAAAGTTTTGGGGGTTTGGGGATGAAACCACAAAGTCAGGTAGTGGATTCCAGGCATTGCCCCCTCTGTTGCTGAAGTCGTATTTTCTGCAATCGAGTTTGGAGCAGTTCACTTTAAGTTTGTATCTATTGTGTGTTCCTGTATTGTTGTGGTTGAAGCTGAAGTAGTCATTGACAGGTAGGACATGGTAGCAGATGATTTTATGAGCTACACTTAGGTCATACCGAAGGCGGCGTAGTTCTAAATTTTCTAAACCCAAAATTTCAAGCCTGGTGGCATAAGGTATTTTGTTGCGAGCAGAGGAGTGGAGGAAATATTTCTGGACACGATCAATTGTATTAATGTCCAATTTGCAGTGCAGGTTACAGACAGATGAGCTGTATTTGAGAATTGGTTTAGCATATGTTTTGTATGCTCTGGTTACTAGTGTAATATTACCGGAGTAATATTACGTTTAGTAATATTATTCAATTTTATACTTAATATTAGTAGTGTAATATTACATTTGTTCACCTATTCCTTTACTTCATGGCTTGATCGAAACCTGGTTTTAACAAAACACAGTTACCAGAGTTTGCATTGTGTGCTAAACTGTAGGCCATGTTTTATGGACCTCCTTGCTAAGTCCAAGACAGACAAACCACATAATAGCCTAAATGAAGTGTGAACTCAAATCTCTGGCTGGATTATTTGGAGGGGGAAAAAGTAGCACAGTGGTATGACCAAACTTTTTAAGAGCAAGTTGCCTTGTGCTTTAGTTATTTTCTAATCTGCTTTTTGTTACCTTTTAGAATTTTTAATGGAATGCCAAGAAAAATATATTTTGAGAATATAGAGATTCAGTTTGTTCTGTTCAGTTATTTATTTATGCTTTAACTTTTGGCCCAATTTTCCAAGAGATAATATTGAAGGGGATATATCTTTGGTTATGCCTGTATTGAAATACTTGTTAAAAAATCTACTAAAAAGTATAAAAGCTGTCCACAAATTCCAGAAACTTCTGATTCCTGGTTACAATAAGAAATTGCAGAAGTTTATGATAAGAGTGCAGTAGTTTTTAGTAGTTTAGTAGTTTAACAACTTGTTATTGTGACTCTAAGGTTAGGTACAATAAGTGCAAATATATGTGTGTATCAGTTACATTGGTGATGACACTTTTTGACTCTGTGTACAACATGCTAATCATTAAAATATAATTAACAAATCACGCTGACTTGTGGCCACTTAGTTTTGGCTTAACCATTGTTATTTTTTAGCATGTCATAAGCAGAGTCTGGTTTCAATGATTCAAATGTCTAGGGAGATACTTAAATAGGGCTCTGGTAGTTAACTTTAGCAAAGTGCCTGAGATTCTTCAGCTGAATGATGGAGCAGTAAGTTTAGCATGATGTAGGAATTCCATCTGACAATTAAATATTAATGTGGACACTAAATTTAAAATCTTTAAGATAAGAATTGGAAGATTTGTATTTATAAAGGCATTGCAGAGGTGAATTCTCAGCAATATGGTTCATGTTAGGATTGTTATTGGGCTTTTCATCTTTGATTTTAGCAATTTTCCTCACAAATTTTTTAGCTTTTTTTCCGTGTTCTAGTTTAGTTATAGGCAGCTGTATCAAAAGCTGGCCATTATAGAATGGGCAGGGTGAAATGGAAATTCCCTAAATCAGTGATTAAGTAATAGACACAGTATTTTTTTTTTATTTTGAGATGATTTTGTTTGAATAAATATTCAGGTTCTGACCTTTATATCTGTAATTTTTATAAAAGGTAAGTTGAGTGTAAGTTTAGTAACATTCTTAAAGATCCATCTCATCCTGGGCACCCTTTTTTTGAACTATTACCATTTGGCAGACAGTACAGGGTAATAAAAACAAGGACAAGTAGGCTGAAAAACAGCTTCTATCCCAGGGCAGTAACTATATTGATTTCTACTTTATAGTGCAATATTAATGCAATATCGGGTTTTCAGTTCAGTTGTATAGAATGTGAAGGATGTGTGCTTGTGTTTTATTTTTATAGTTATAATGTACACTGAAGATGGCATTTAATTTTGTTGTACGAGGTGCAGTGGCAAAAAACTAAACTAAATTTTTGTTTCTTGCTCCTGGTCAGAGCAGGAGTTTGAGCTTCTGTGGTAACTGGAGAATATTTGGAGATAGGTCTATTTTAGCTGATTCTTTTTCTTCTTTTCCTTCCCACCCCATCTCCCTTGAAGCTCCCATATTATTATTCTACTTGCTAATATGTTTGAGATCTAAATCTTGAGCAAAGACTAGAGGGTGTGGCTCTGGCAGTGAAAGGGTAGGGAGTGGTGGTCTATGTGGGTTTTACATTTGGGAGGAGTACCAAGATACTTTGAGGAAGAAAGACAGCAGCTACAAGCCCTTCTGGTCTTGTGCCAGGCTATGTAGCCCAATTAGGGCTCTACAGCTCTTTCAACTATTCCTTTTAAATGCCAGGTAGATTCAAAAATAAAACAAATTATTCCTGGTTTGAACTTTCTAGAAAAGTGATAGATGAAGTGAAAACATGTTTGATATGTTCGGAATACACACAGCCATTTGTGAGCTGTTTCACATCACTACAGTTATATCATAGATGACAGTGGTACTTGGCCAGTCCCCCCCCCCCCCAAAAAAAAACATAAGCAGAATCAAACATTGGTATTTGATTGTGAGGTTCACCAAGAAAACTGGAGGTTGTAGAGTAGGAAATTCTTAAAAAAAAAACAACAACTCCCAAGATGACAGTGAAAAACAGCCTTCTTATTAAATCACGAAGCATCCATGCAGACACTAGCTTGATTTGAAGATGACTTTACTTGCAGGAATAAATAGCAATATAAGCTTAATTGTTGACTTGTGTAGCAATACACTTGCCTTTATCTTTTTCCAAGAAATAGTTTTCCTTAAGTACTATATTTATATTTTAAATTGAAATTATTCCCAGTGCTAATAGTCTCCCTAGGTAGTGTTGGAAATAGTTTTGATCGTGATATTTCTGGAAAATTTCAGTTTCTATGTCAAAGCTGCTCAATAGACATGGCAATTAACTCTTGCAATGTATATATAGCAAGAGTCTATACTCCCAGCATGGTCTCCAAAGCATTAAAGTCATGCTAAAGCAAGCAGGCTTTTATATCAGACAGCAGTAATACAGACAGAGGATCACTTTAATGACAGTGGCAAAGGCATTGTTTTGTACTGCATGGGAAGGAGTAATGGTAAATGGCTCCTCCATTTTACCAAGAAAACAGAGAATATTTTGAATTGATTTAGTTGTAAATATTATTTTCATAGTTTTGGACACACAAATATTGCAGTGCATCAGCTGCAGCCCCAGATGATGCACTGCAATCTTTGTGTGTCCAGAACTATTAAAATAAATATATTTATTGCAAATATATTTAATACATTTGAGTTTGAAGAGTGTCTGATAAGGTTTGTTTGACAGATTTGGAACTCGCTGTGCAGCGAGAAAAATGACTACATATGGGAGGCATATTTTTTATAAGGAAACAAAGAGGACAGTCACTTGTTCAATGACTGTTACGATAGTGTTGACCTGAACAAAATGATACTTATGACGGGTTCCTGGCCATCAGTGCATCTCCATGGTTATGTGATCACAAGCAGGCATTCAGTGACTGGCTCATAACCATGACGTTGGAATGCCCTGCGATCCCATGATCACAATTTGCAACTGTCACTTGCAGCTTCCACAATCAAAGTCAATAGGGACACCAGCAGGAGATCACAGAGATCATATATTGCAATGTTCACTTAATGACAGCAACTAGAAGTGCTGTTGCTAAGCAATCTGTTCACATGATGTCATGTTTTATGACCGGGTCACTTAGGGTCATCATTGACTAAGGACTTACCTGTATTCCAATACATATTTAACAAAATTTGTTCCAGGAATGGCAACTCTATTGTGATAACTGTTACAGGATATGGATGCCAGTATGTTAAGATACATATTAAAAATTGAAAGAGTTACTGATAAGTTTACCTGTATGAGAATATGATTTGACTGAACCTGTAACACTGTGAACAGATACTAGTGCATCTGGTTTAGGTGTGGCATTGCTACAAGAAAGATTTTGTGTGTGGCGTGCATTTAAAACCAGGACTAAAACTTTGCAAAATTAGCAATTGCTGGTTACTAACTTTCCAAAAATACCAATTAGGAGTAGTTTAAAACAACAGTTTTGAACCTTTCCAGCTTTGCGGATTGGCATGGTGGTGGTGGTGGGGAGAGTGCCTGCAGCTCCATTTGCACAAGGGGTGGGTACATGTGCCCGCAGCTTGCACAAATGGAACTGTGCCCACCTGCTGCTGCACGTGTTTGCTTGCCCAACGACTCTGTAGTCTGGTTCTGAATGGGCTGCAGCTCGGGGGTTGGAGCCCCCTGGTTTAAAGAACTGGGAAGGAACTGGTGATTGTGGATGCCTTTCTAAGAGCTTTTTAAGATAGTAATGAATATGTGGATTACTACATTCTAATGTTGCAATAGGTGTGTAGATATAGGTGCCTAAATCTGGGAATAAAATTGAAAGAATTTTAAAATGCTACACTAACTAGTCAATTATTAAAATTATTTTGGGGGGGGGGGTGGCCTTAGCAAGGAAAGTTTAAAATGTATTGGAATTATAAGGAGGAGTTGACTGTTACTTTTCAAGAATGAGAATGATTGTACATGAAAGACTAAGAGGTGGGATCTTAGGGAAAAAAGAGATATTGAAATGTGTAAGATGCATGTGTAAGAAGCTGAATTAATAGTGTTTGAATTGCCTATGAGATTGTGGCAGGAATTGTGTTTGATATGTTTTAATATGAGCCTTGGTGGTGCAGCGGACTAAAGTGCTGTTAAGTAGCACTTAGCTGCCAGCTGCCTGCAATTACTGAGAGTTCAAATCTCACCAGGCTCAAGGTTGACTCAGTCTTCCATCCTTCTGAGGTAGGTAAAATGACCCGGATTGTGGGGGCAATAAGCTGACTTTGTATTAAAAAAAAAAAAAAGAACACCGCTTAGGGGGGACCAAAAGCCCTACTAAGCAAGTATGTACAAAAAGTATGAAGGCTATTGCTTAACGCATTGTAAGCCGCCCTGAGTCTCCAGAGAGGGGCGGCATATAAATCAAATAAATAAATAAATAAATAAATAAATAAATAAATTTCAGAGAAAAAATAAAAATTAGTTTGGGAATTTTATTTGATATTTTTGTAGTGGATCTCCTTTCTTTGGGGCAGGTTCTAGTCAACATTGTTTGGGGCAGAGGTTGAACCCCAGACTCCTATAGTGTAGGGGGCCTCATGGCTCAGATCTCCCATCCCTTCTTTCAATATGTACATGAAACATTAGGTGATATAACTACATGACACTGGATAGTATCATCAGTATATTAATACCCAGTTATACATAACTACTCCAGGTGAGACAGGTAATGCTGTTGAGATATTGATCCAATGCCCTAAATTTCCTGAAAGCTGTAAAGAGCTTGCTCTTCCCTCAACCTCTGGTAGAGGGTGAAGTTGTAGTTGAAAGACAGTGCTGTTGGCTGCATCAAAGCTGTTTGGTTGTGGTGCCTGGTTTCTTTGTTTTCATTTTGTTTTATTTTGGCTTTATATAGTTGTTGTGAACTGCCCAGAGTTTGGTTCTAAGATCAATGGATGTACAAATTTTTTAAATAAACAAATTTTGCATTGTGAGTCTCTTCAACACATGGAATTCCTGAAGAGGTCATAACAGACACTAGATCACAATTTAATGGAATTCAGAGTGTTTGCTAAAGATTGCGATTTTGCACATTCTATTTCCAGTCTCTATTATGCCCAGTCAAATAGGATAGTAGAAAGGACTATAGAGATTGTGAAGAGAATGTTACAAAATCAAAGCTGGAAGGTTTTGAGTTTTATTCAGGTGTGTTGGCTTAAAAAGAAAACCATCAAACTCTTAGATCTGTGCAGAGATTGAAGGTACAGTTTATTAAAGAAAGTGAAGGGACTTGAGGAAACATTGAAGACCTTATGCTATCTCAGCTCAAATGCAGAAGGAAAAAGAAAGAACTGAAGATACCATTTCAGAAAAGGACAACAGTAGAGTTTCATTTATATATGTATGTATGTGTATAACCAACCTGGTATGGGAATATTTTTACATTTGGTGAAAAAAAGATGAGAGATGCTAGGAATAAGTTATCTCTATTATTTGTGAGTAGAATATAATGAGTGAACAAAAGGAGCTAGCTGTGGGTATATCAATGGCTCTCTTTTCTTGTAACTTGTAAACTGTCAGTCAACTTTATCCATGTATTAGATCTGTCTGTCTTAATAGTTTGTATGCAATCTACTTCAAAATGGGATGTGAGCATGTAAATGCAAGCTACTTCAAAATGGGATATGACCTAAAACTGATTTAAAATTGTTCAAATGTTTGGAACCCTACAATTTTAGAATAGGCTTACCTATCAAACATGCTTACATTTTTCCAGGGCCACCAGCCACTCTTTTCCAGCCACCGCGTCGGCCTGGCTTGGGAACAGTTGGAAAACCAATTCGTCTGTTAGCCAATCATTTCCAAGTACAGATTCCTAAAATTGATGTTTATCATTATGATGTGGATATCAAACCAGAAAAACGTCCCCGAAGAGTGAACAGGTAATAGTTTTCAAGCCTAATTTTAATGGTTCTCTGACTGCTGACAATTGGCAGTTTTAAATAAAATAATACAGTGGGCATACACGGAACATTCCTCAGCAATGACAATCTCATAAGGCAAAGACCATTTGTATTTGAACTAATTCATATTTTGAAAACCAAATCAAGAACATTATGCTCTTGTACCATTAAGGTGTTCTCATTTCAATTTATACCACTTTCCAGGGAGGTGGTAGATACTATGGTGAGACACTTCAAGATGCAAATATTTGGGGATCGACAGCCTGGCTATGATGGCAAAAGAAATATGTATACTGCACATCCTCTGCCTATTGGAAGGGACAGGGTAAGTTTAACTTAGTGATTCAATGCCATCTTTCATAAGAATGTCCTACTGAGCCTCCTCGTTTGCCCTATTCAAATAATGAAGTTATCAAAATAGAAGTTTTAGATTTGAAAGTGGCATTGCTAAGGTGCAACTCGCAGCTTTTTCAGAAAGCATGTCCAATGCTAAGAGAAACTGAGAATTGAATATTTGTGACACTTGGACGGTCAGTGATACCCTGACTTTGTTTTAAAGCAATGCCATATAAAGAATAGCAATGTTGGGAAATGCTCAGTTAGGCAGGGAGAGGGCTTAAGCAGGGAATTAGCCTTGAATCATTGGGCAGCTGCAAGAGATCCAGGACTGATACCCTTCCTCCCCCAAGCTCTATAGAACCTTATCTATTTGTTCCCAAGGGGAGAGCAAGCAATCTGGGGAGATGCCTGTGTTATATAGGCAGAATATAATAAAACAGCTAGCTTGAAATATGCACGTGGGATTGCTTGCACCTGACAAGCAATGATAAAACTGCATCCTTGGCGTTGCTTTGAACCTATTACATAGCATTCAATATTTTGTTATTTTTTTTCATGCCCGAATTGCAGTGCCCTGCATTAGATGATGCATATGGACATGTTTTAAAGTGCATGAGAACTATCCTTGAATTATAGCTTATTTTTATTCTAGGGAAGAATGATCTGGGACTTCGATTGGGTATTTGCTGTACCTAAATAATAATGAGATTAAACTGAATTCAGTCAAGGATCAGTGGAAAACCAGTTGAGCTCATGAAGAGTTTCAATTTCAACAGATGTTCTGTACAGTTAAGAAAGATCTGCACAGTTAATCCCCACTGTTGTGTCTTCAGGTGGATATGGAGGTCACACTCCCCGGTGAAGGGAAGGACCAGACCTTTAAAGTGTCAGTTCAGTGGGTGTCTGTAGTCAGCCTTCAGCTGCTCCTGGAAGCTTTGGCAGGCCATCTGAACGAAGTCCCAGAAGACTCTGTGCAGGCACTAGATGTCATCACACGCCATCTTCCCTCTATGAGGTGAGTATTTTTTTAATCATTCTCTCTTGGACTGTAGTTTTCTCAGCAGACGCTGGTGTAATCTTTTATGCATGTTGTGGCCCATTGTAACGCTTGCGGATATTCCTCCTTTCAGAACTGAAATGTAATCGCAAGGAATATGCAATATTTCTAAGGGATCTATTCATTTTCTGCTCTCACTAAATGTTTTTGCTTTTTTCACCTATCTCTGACTTGGTGGAATAGGAAAGGAATAGGAAAGGTATGGAACAGCAGTCACTTTTTAAAATAACATTTGAATAAAGAGTCAAATTAACTTTCTAAATATAGTTTTAAAAAATGTAACTGTCTCTTTTTAGTTACAGTTTAGAATATTCTAACTCTTGCAGCAAAACAGTTTCTATTTTACAAACTACCTTTTTTGTTTTATGCCTTAAAATCAGTGTTGACTCCTGGTGACCGTGTGGACTAGTCCCTTCAGTTTTCTTGGCAAGATTTCGGAAATGGTTTGCCACTGCTTTCTTCCTAGCATTGAGAACGATTGGCTACTGATACTTGCCTTCCATGGCAATTAATACATGTTCCAAAATTTGTTGAAGGATTTCCTTAGTCTCCTTGGTCTTCCTTAGTGGCTTTTGTTTAGATCCATTATTTTACTCACACCAGAAATCCTCTGTTTCTGAAGTTTTAAACTGAAAGGTGGTATGCTATGTTAAAATTTTCTGAGTGACAATTCTAATATTCACTCAATACACATGTGCTTTAACTTAAACTGATGATGAAGATGATCTTGCCAAAAGTGCTGTGACGGAATATCCTGATCCAGAACAAATTGTCCTAACAATGATCCACTTGTCTGATATTTAATACTTGTAATATTTTGTACACAATACCTCAAATATTCCTTATTTGTAACTTCTTGACAAATCTGAATAGATTCTCCCATTCCACCAGGTACACTCCAGTGGGGCGATCCTTCTTCTCTCCTCCTGAAGGATACTATCACCCGCTGGGAGGAGGTCGGGAGGTCTGGTTTGGCTTCCATCAGTCTGTCAGGCCTGCCATGTGGAACATGATGCTCAATATAGATGGTATGGAAGAAACCTGTTCGCTTAAATTATCCTAAATCACTCCTGACACTCTTTTCTCATTATCCCGCCTCCTCTGTTTGTTTTTTTTAGTATCTGCAACTGCTTTCTATCGGGCTCAACCTATTATTGAATTCATGTGCGAAGTCCTGGACATTCAGAACATCAATGAACAAACAAAACCCCTTACGGATTCCCAGCGTGTTAAATTTACCAAAGAAATCAGAGGTACTACTTTAAAATAATAAGTTATCATGTATGTCGAATTGTGGTAAACAAAAAATTTGATTTCTGAAAATTTATGCAGTATATTTCCACCCTTAGAAAATTATAAGTTGCGCTGGTTTTGATGGTGTGTAGAGAGAACATTTTTAGCAACTGCTAGAGTTTCTTCATCTCACGATATCACACATTTAAAAATAAAAAAGACAAGCGTGTGGTTATACAGATGGATGTTTTGTCATTGTGTGGATCTCTCTCTGATATCCCCGTTTGTCTTTTAGAAAAGCAATACTTCGGTGCGGAAAATATGAGGGATGGCAATTATGGCTCAAAGCCAGCTCTGTACCTTTTAATTTGTTGGTCTCTAATTTGTTTTTATCAGAAATATTCAACAAAAAAGTAAACATTCAGAATATTTTTTCTCCTTTATTAATGATCACAACCCACCTCTGCTCTGTATTTAATTGGCAAGTTGTTCTAACCTTACTATATTGTCAAAATCCGAATTAACTACTTCCCCCCCAAACTGGGAATTCTGACTACAGTATTATGACACATTTCTGTGAGCTTTAGGATGAATAGATTTTGGAAGAAACTAACTTGGGTTGATTTTTATTGTATCCACTCTGAGAATTTTAATTGAACAATCCAGATACAGTGGATTTGCATCTATATAGAAAATAACTGTAATCATGGAGAGCCCAGTAGTTTGTTTTGGTCTTTGATCCTTCTCAATATATCATATTGGCTTTTGGTATGTGTGTCTTTATGTTTCACTGGATTTGTAGGTTTAAAAGTGGAGGTTACTCACTGTGGTCAAATGAAAAGAAAATACAGAGTTTGCAATGTTACTAGACGACCTGCTAGCCATCAAACGTACGTATGCTTTTGTTTTTTTTGAAAAAAAGAACAATCTTGAAAAACCTTTGTCCTGTTTCTGCTATGGAAAAGCATTTTATAAACTGAAGGCCACACATAACTAAATATTTCATAAACTACGTATTTCAGAATTCTATAAAATAACAAACTCTCATGCCATTCGGAAGAGGACCCAAAAATGTGACTTGTGCTTTGGCAATATGTCAGTGAAGATTCTCAGTCATCCAGATAAGAGTCCTGGCAACTGGACTTCTTTTTTGGCTTGAAACATTTCACTGCTTATCCAAGTAGACAGACTTGAAAAAAGGTACTTGGATAAGCATTTCAGGTCAAAGAGAAAAGAAGCCCAGTTGCCAGGATTCAATTTCCAGATGACTTGTGCTTTTTGGTTGTATCACTTTGTGATGGAAATTCAGTCCCAATTACCATAGTTAAGTGAGGACTTCCTGTATTTACATAATTAATGTACAACTCGATATCTGGCAGCCATGCATGATTCGTCAAATGAGAGAAGCTATAGATAAGTCTCTTTTTTTTTAATGTTTATTTTATTTTATTGAAAAGACAGTGCCATGTCAGGATAACAATGCAAATAAAGCAGAGCCAGAGAGAGATTAAAATCTTAACATACATGCTAATAACTATAACTATACTATGTTAACAGTAATTACGGCAATGCAACCAAAAAGAAAAAAAGAAAAGTTCAACAATTTCTACTTAAATTAGCTTATTAACAAATTTTTCCACATTATATCCATAGTTTTATACATCTTTGTTGTACTGACATTCATAAACTTCCCTCTCACTTCTACCTCTTGTCTCTTATCCATTCATAAAATTTATTCCATGTCTTGTAATATTTCGAGTCTTCTTTATCTTTAGTCTTTAAAGTTAATCTGTCCATTTCAGCACAATCCCAAATTTTCCTAATTATGTCATCATCTGATGGGGTGACATTCAGTCCCAATTACCATAGTTAAGTGAGGACTTCCTGTATTTACATAATTAATGTACAATGATGGAGAAAACTTGATATCTGGCAGCCATGCATGCTGTTTCAAATGAGAGAAGCTACAGATAAACCCCTTGATATAACCCAGCAGGCATGTAGCAGTGATATGGGACTAAGTAGTCCTTCATCTTACATGCATATTTATATTATAGCCTCTTTTAATTTTAACTTTTAGTTAGTTTGACCAACATTATGCTTTTTTTTATCATGCTGTCCCTATTTATTGAAATTTTAAACCTGATTTTTAAAGTTAGGATGCTAAGATCCCTTCACTGGAGCTTGATATCATATATTTGGAGTACTACACTCCCAGTCATACCACAATCCATCTTTGATTGCTTTCAGTTTTTATTAATTTCAGCAATATGACTGTTGGGAGAATAATTTTGTTGCTGCTTTTGTTAAATAGTTGAGAATCTAAAATAGTTGTTCATGTTCTGATACCATAGGCAAACCTCTTTCTTGCGAAATGAATATATATTTAATATATATTTCTGCTTACAGGTTCCCTCTGCAGTTGGAAAATGGGCAAGCTATGGAGTGTACAGTAGCTCAGTATTTTAAGCAGAAATACAGTCTGCAACTGAAATACCCACATCTTCCATGCCTCCAAGTAGGGCAAGAGCAGAAACATACATATTTACCCCTTGAGGTAAACACCTAGGCAGTTCTGTTCCTCAGTTCTGTTCCACTGCATCAGGCTTGTTCACCCTGAATCTTTTTTCATTCCAGGTGTGTAATATAGTTGCAGGACAGCGTTGTATTAAGAAGCTAACAGACAATCAGACATCAACTATGATCAAAGCAACAGCACGATCTGCACCTGACAGGCAGGAGGAAATTAGCAGACTAGTGAGTAACTGCTTGAATATATTAAATCCCCATTAAGATGGAATAAAATGGTGGTTGGAAGACGCTTATCACTGTAGGATCTTTTCCCATATGAACTTTGCAAATCTTTTTCCTGGGATCCAATGCCATTTCTCGCCACTGAGTTGATGAGGTTATGGTACATCCAGAATGTGGTGTATCCAAGACATAGAAGATAGGATAATAAAGTCCTTCCCCCTCCTCCTTTGCAACAGTCCACATAATTCACAGATAACTATAACGAAAGATAGCAGTAACTGAGGAACAAAGGCACACAGTGGACTGCCGGTTGAGCTACGTTTACTCAAATGAAATGTTCATAAGAGCTGTTGTGTCTATATTTAAGAAATGTTCTCTGAATCTCCAGGTCAAGAGTAACAGTATGGTTGGTGGACCTGATCCATATCTGAAGGAGTTTGGTATTGTTGTCCATAATGAAATGACAGAACTGACAGGCAGAGTATTACCTGCACCAATGCTGCAGTATGGAGGTAGGGTAAGTACTTCATAATTTTCACCCAATCTAGATTACACAACAGACCTCATATAGGGGGCTAATAGCATACTTTTAATCCGGTAGACTCTTTACTGGCAACTGATTAAAATTTGAGGCTGAAAATGTAGTTGATCATGGAAATGTAATGGAAAGGAGTTTGCCCGTGTATTACTTTATACTCTTGTCAAAGAACAGCGGTTTGTGTTTGATTTTCTTTAGAACAAGACTGTTGCTACACCAAATCAGGGTGTCTGGGATATGAGGGGAAAACAGTTCTATGCTGGGATTGAAATTAAAGTGTGGGCTGTTGCCTGCTTTGCACCTCAGAAACAATGTCGGGAAGATTTGTTGAAGTAAGTAGTTTTCTTTTTTAGAAGAAGATTATGTTTACTTTTATAAACTGATGTTTGGAAAGTTTTGAATGGTGTATCTTCAATAGAGGTTAAATGTTGTTATCAACTAGATGATGGTACACAAAGCAATTACTTTTCTTCACCTTCTTCTTTCCCCACTCTGATACCTTCAAGATCTGGTATCTTTTAAATTTATTTTTTATTATGTATATCCTGCCTTTATTATTTTTACAAATGACTCAAGGTGATGAATATATCCAACACACCTTCCTTGTATTTTCCCCACAACAACAACAACCTTTTGAGATGAGTTGGACTTTAAGAAGATCCGATATGTTTTTTATTATAAGCATAATTCTCAGACAATATAATTGAAGCCTAATGCAATGGAAAGTAATTATGACATTTTAATTTGGGATTATCAATAGAATTTGCTTACCATAATTAGAAATTTCAGAATGACAACCTAAAAAGTACACAAATACCTGTGATTGCTTTACCCGTATTAACATTTGCAGCTCAGAGTAATTGGTTGTGCTCATTTTCTGATGTCCAGAGTTACACTGACAGTATTCAAGGAAGTTTAGTTTAACTCTGCAACTTTAAAATATGTGGTCTTTAGTTCCCAGAATTCCACAGTTGTTCTGGCTGAGAAATCTGGGAGTTGAAGTCCACTAATCTTAAATTTGCCAAGATTAAAAAAATACTGATCTAATTTAATCATTGAGAGATCTGTTTTCTAAGAATCAATCCAATTCTTTTATCAAAACCATTTCAGGTAGAATAAAAGGGATAACCTGCACAAAGTTAGGCTAGTGCTAATGGTATCTATGACTTACTCTGTGTTTCTAGGAGTTTTACTGATCAGCTGCGCAAGATCTCTAAGGATGCAGGGATGCCAATCCAGGGCCAGCCATGCTTCTGTAAATACGCACAAGGGGCAGACAGTGTGGAGCCCATGTTCAAACATTTGAAATTGACTTATGTGGGGCTGCAGCTAATTGTAGTGATTCTTCCAGGAAAGACACCCGTCTACGGTAAGGAAGAGACCAGTTGACCAAATGCATAATATAATTATCATATTGAAAGAATGTGCAATTACAATTCGGTGCTTTTCTTTTGTAATAATCCTGTGCAAACTCTTTAAAATAAAAAAACAAATCTTAGATTATCTAAGTCATCATTTTGAGTCACTGGGATGGGATGGGAGTAGGGGCTGGATAGAGCATTTTAAAAAACTTCCGGGTTCTAAAAAACAATTTTTTCTTTGCAGCTGAAGTTAAACGAGTCGGGGATACTCTCCTGGGCATGGCGACTCAGTGTGTTCAGGTGAAAAATGTGGTGAAAACATCTCCTCAAACTCTGTCCAATCTTTGTCTAAAGATCAATGCAAAACTTGGTGGAATAAACAATGTCCTTGTACCACATCAAAGGTCAGCTTAACCCTTGGTTATTCTTCATAGAGAGCATATGGCTGAGTTTTATTGAGAAGCAGAATGATGAAAACACTCAAAATGAAAATCCTTGCATTGAGAATTTTGTCATTTACCTAATTTAAATTATTCCAAAGTTTTCCTTAGTTATAGAAATGAGAACTTATGATGCATTTAGACACTGTCTCTAAATAGTCTTTTATTTTTTTGTTCACATGTTCACTTCTACTGTGATATCTTATACTAGATAATTGTCCACATAAAAGCCTTTATAATAATCTCCACATTAGAAAGTGAGGCTATCTGGGAGTCCTGTGTAGGATTTCCATTTGTCCCTAGAGCCCTTGAGATTTTATCTTTCTTTTTTTAATTGCTGTTTTATACTAATAAATTCTTTAGATTTCTTGTTGACTGGGCTGACCTGAATTTTTTTATTCAAGAAAGGGACAAAAGTTCATTGAATTCTCCTTTTTACCCCAAAGCAAAGCAGGAATTAATTGAGGATTAAGGTTAATTGTTTGATGCAACAGGGAGCCACATAATAACATCAAGATATATTTATTGTTTGTCCTCTAGCTGAGGTGGGATATGTTAGCCATAAGAGGTAGAATATTGAGTTGTGTAATGCAGAAATAAGCACTAAACTTCTCAGCAACTGAAGAATAGCTTGGAACAAATAAAATTGATAATTAGAACTGTATAGAACATTTTTAAAAAGGTTTTTTTTTTTTTTGCTGGTTCCTAGTTAAAGTGCCTTTTTCCCCCCCCCCAAATTCCCCAGGCCCTCAGTATTCCAGCAACCTGTTATTTTTCTGGGAGCAGATGTCACTCACCCACCTGCTGGAGATGGGAAGAAACCTTCCATTGCTGCTGTAGTAGGAAGCATGGATGGCCACCCCAGCCGCTACTGTGCTACTGTGCGAGTGCAAACATCCCGTCAAGAGACATCACAAGAACTGCTGTACAGTCAGGAAGTGATTCAGGACCTGACCAATATGGTGCGAGAACTGTTGATCCAGTTTTACAAATCCACTCGCTTCAAGCCCACACGGATCATTTACTACAGGGGAGGAGTATCCGAAGGGCAAATGAAACAGGTATTGGTCTAGTAATTCATCCTCTGAATGAGGCCCCCTCAGAAAGGAGCTCTGGTGACGCGGCAGACTAAAGCACTGTTATTAACATCAGCTGCCTGCAGTTACTGCAAGTTCAAATCTCACCAGGCTCAAGGTTGACTCAGCCTTCCATCCTTTCTAAGATAGGTAAAATGAAGACCCAGATTGTGGGGGCAATAAGCTGACTTTGTATAAAATATACAAAAGTATGAAGGCTATTGCTTAACGCATTGTAAGCCGCTCTGAGTCTCCGGAGAAGGGTGGCATATAAATCAAATTTAAAAAAAAAAAAGTCAATTCCTTTGCCAGATAGCCTGAAAAGAGGTGTATGCCAAGAATGCACACAACACAAACATTTAATCATCCAGTTTGAAGCTATTCTTGAGATTCTGAGATATCTGCATGCATCGCTTATTAGCTCCATTGCTGCACAGAAATCTGGCAATGGTTGCAAACACTGTAATTATCCTAATAATAAACAGTAAAATACAATGGTTGTCTTAGTGTTAACGATATCTAAAACCATTTAATTTTAGATGATCTGATAAACTGTGCTAATGAATGACTGCATTTTGGGTGCTCATATTAATGGCCTTTTGCAGAACTCCGTGATATATGTTTTTGCTGAAAGAGAGCATTTGCTTCCAGTTTCTGGCAAAAAAAATGAACAGTGGGTTTGCTTAGTGACTGGTGTTTTCTTAATAATCATGGTGTTCACTTAACAGCTGCCACAAAAAAGGTAAAATTAGGCACAGTCACCCAATAAGTGTCGTAACGACCATCACAATTTATTGCCATAATTGTGGGCTCAGTTACAATAAGTCAAGGACTAACCTGTATGCTGGAAAAGTTCTCTTCATCCAAACCAGATGTATGTTATATGTCAGTGATGCATCCTGATGCTAAATTAAATTAGTATCTAATCCCAAAGCTCTATGCATACAAGCCATTTCTAAATGTACTCATCTATTTCCTTCCTGGCACATTTGCAAAATCATATTTTACTTTGGCTTGGATCCATATCTGTTCTTACTTAATAGTACAACAGCTTCAGTGGGACTTCATGAATTGCCTTGCACAGCCCAGATCAGCAGTTGACTTCAACTTTTAACCCTTCTAGGTAGCTTGGCCTGAGCTTATTGCAATCCGGAAGGCCTGTATCAGTTTAGAAGAAGACTACAGGCCAGGGATCACTTACATTGTGGTGCAGAAAAGGCATCACACAAGACTCTTTTGTGCGGACAAAACTGAACGGGTAGGTAATTGCTAGAGGTAAAGCCATCCTATTAAATTCTGCAGCTTCCAGGAGGCGCCAGGTGGCTTTTCTTGAAAAATTGCCTGGGTGGGGTAAGGATGGTGCAAATGAATTTTTATGAGGCTAGATACTGATGGAGGCTTTTTTGGTGGTGGTGGTGGTGGAATAAGTTTACACCTTTTGAATCAATAAAAAGTGTAATAATTCAAAGTTGATTCTAAATGGTCAGATGTAAAACCTCTGCAAGAAGCTAAAGCCTAGCTGAAAATTTTGAGGCATATTTGTAGGCATCCCTCAGCACTCTAATGATTCCTAAGAGAACGAAATGCGTGAGATCCAGGTAAGTCAGATCCATTTCATTTCTTCCTGCTTATTATTGGAGAACTTTCAGCTCAATGTTTTTCAACTCTGGCACTCCATTTCAAGTTGCAACAGCTGTTCCAACCTTAATGAACCTCAGCTAATATTTCCAATTTAAATTCAGAAATGTTTTGTGCATATCTCTTAAATCATACGGGCTTCTCCTTGATGCCCATTTCTTTCACTACATTAAAATGACTACCAGAAGGACGATTGCCTTTGGATAATGTGAAAATATCCCCTGTTGGACGTTGCTTTATGTATATCTGAATCTGGCTGACTTCAGGCAAAGCTGAAGAGTTTTCATTGTTAGAGGAAACTGTCCAGTTGCTCATTGAATTATGATCCTTAATCTTTAGTAGGAGGGTAGGGGTAAGGTTCAAGTGTGCTGCACAGATTGATTGATTTACTGTCAGATAAAATATAATGATGAATTCTGCTTGTTTTGTTGACATGGGTGCCGCGCACTAAGCATTAATGGCTGTGTTGTCTCCCAATAGGTGGGAAAAAGTGGAAATGTTCCGGCAGGCACTACTGTGGATAGCACTATCACCCACCCATCTGAATTCGACTTTTACCTCTGTAGCCATGCAGGAATCCAGGTAATCCTAATATAGCCAGCCATTAACTCTGTAGCATTTTGTGGTTCGCACCTGGATGAAACTGGCCTCGCATAAATGAAAGGTTAACCTTGATATTGAAATGTGGCATAAGCAGCCGCAGTTTGACCCTGAAAAGTCAGTGAAGCATTTTCTTCTGCATTAAAGAACAGCCTTCGCCCCTAGGTTGAAGAAGCTGCTTCTTTCTTCTTCTTCTTCTTCTTCTTCTTCTTCTTCTTCTTCTTCTTCTTCTTCTTCTTCTTCTTCTTCTTCTTCTTCTTCTATTTCTTCTTCTCGCAAAGAAACTCTGTAAGAAAAAAGAGAGGGCTTTCCTGGAAAAGAAAAGAAGAAGAGTCAGCTTCTATGTTCTGAGGTTACTTCCTGCCTCTTGCATGTCATTAGGGAATTTCGATGGTGGATTGACTAGATTTATCCTATTTCAGGGAACCAGCCGTCCTTCTCACTATCAAGTCTTGTGGGATGACAACTGCTTCACCGCAGATGAATTGCAGCTACTGACATACCAGCTGTGTCACACTTACGTTCGATGCACCCGGTCTGTCTCAATCCCTGCGCCTGCGTATTATGCCAGGCTAGTGGCATTTAGAGCAAGATATCACCTTGTAGACAAAGACCATGACAGGTGAGCAAACTTGGGAGAAGAACCTTCAAGGGTTTAGTGTAGTCAGAGTCTAGGGTTGCATTCTGCGTAAGTGGTATGTTATATACCAGTGATGACTAACCTTTTTGCCATCGCGTGCCAAAAATGGGGGGAGTGCGGGGGGTTGCATGTGCACGTGTCCACATCCATAATTCTATGCGCCCTGCCCCACTGTGCATGCATGCACAACCCCTACACGCGACCCCTGCTTTTGGCACGTGATGGCACGGTGGGCCTGTTTTTCACCCTCCCCAGGTTCCAGAGGCTTTCTAGGAGCCTTGGGAAGGCAAAAATGGCCTTCCCCATCCCTCTGGAGGCCCTCCAGAGGCCAGAAACCAACCCTATTTGCCAACTTCTGGTGGGCCCAGAAGGCCTGAAAAATCAGCTGACCGGCACGTGCATGTGCGCCTGAGCTGAGCTCACGTGCCCACCGATATGGCTCCGCGTGTCACATGTGCCATCACGGTTATATACAGATCTTCCCTTCCATTCTGGATTTGATCTGAATGCAAAGCTCCTTCCCTTTTAACAATTTAAATTTCACAGGGAAATTAAACATTTTTGGTAGCATTAGTTGCTGGTTGCTGCACAGGCAATATTTTATTGAAGAAGTTGCAACATCCTGCCTTCTAATTATAGATTCCATTTAATTGGCTAGAAAAATTAGATAATGTATTTATCAATATAATCTACTCCAAAAAAAATTTTGCAGAGACTCTGAAATTGTATTAGCGGAGCCTGTTAGTTTTGCTAATCCATTATGCTAAGCTAATTCAAACTACTACTGTTCCCAATGTTTTGGATATTTCAGAAGAAACTACAGTTTAGAGATTAAGATACCTGAATCACATGTAAGAGAGGCTCAGGGTTCATTTTTAACCTTTTTTGTACAAGTAGTCCTTGACTTAGAACCATAATGGACCCTGCCTATTATGATTGTAAGTCATGACAATTGTAAAATGGGTCAGTCGTGACCTATTTACAACCGTTTTTGCTGAAAACTGGAGGTAAATGCTTCTTTTTAGCAAAGAAAAGCTAGTAAAATATGACCGTGGGATGCTACAGCCAGCCAAGTTCTGAGGGGGGGTGACCCTCAGAACTTTGAATCAGGATCATAAGTAGCCCCAAGATAGTTCTATTTTAACTTCAAACAGTCATAAGTCAGGGACTACCAGTCTATTATTATAACATGAATAGAAATCACCTCTGCTCAATACTTAGAAGTGGCTTTTCATGTTGAAACAGTGGCAACCTGCAAAGGGGGATGTAGTTGAGGAGCGTAGCCTCAGTGGGATTATGTGTTAAATCCTTCTAACTTCTTTTTCAGTGCTGAAGGCAGCCACGTGTCAGGACAGAGCAATGGCCGGGACCCTCAAGCACTAGCCAAGGCAGTACAGATCCATCACGACACCCAGCACACCATGTATTTTGCCTGATAGAGACTCTGCAGCCACATGGCAGGAGCGGCCTAGTTGGTCAGGCTACCAACCCATTAATTGTCAGGGCTCGTTTTTTTTTTAATTCAGGCTGCCCTCCACCAGCAGCTTGGGACAGTTGCACTGAATTGATACCTGCCACCAACATCTCGTGCAGGCACAATTGAGCCATTTTTATTTTTTTTTCTTTCCGTAAACAGAAATTTCATAAAACAGTCTTTGCATTGGACTGAATTTTTACCTCAAAACGCAAAAGGCTGATCCTCTTAAAAAAATTTTTTTAAAGGACTTGGCACGAAAGGTTTTTATTGAAATATTTTGCTAACCAATTAATCAATTTACGTTACCTCTTCATCCCATGTTAAGCTTGTCAAGAAGATGAATTCCTGCTGGGCTTTTGACACACTGCTTAGTGATTCTCCAGATATGGCAAAACAGGATTCTGCTGTTTTTTTTCCTGTCTGGAGCCATATAGACTTGATCAATGAATTTTTGGTGTAAAAACACCTTTCAACAAACATGGATTTTCAGAGGTATGGCTGTTCCTTTGGTTTTGTTTTTTAATTTTTTCGCTTTGTCAAATTTTGCTAGTTCCCTTTTTGTAAATCTCTCTGCAGTCCTGGGCTGCAAAGCCATTGCACTATAACTGCGAATTCAGCTTGTTGGTACTTCTGTGAATGCGTAATGTTAGCAGAGAAAAATCCCCTTTGGCAGTTCTAATACAATTATTATTATTATTATTATTATTATTATTATTATTATTATTACGGTTACAACTGCCACCTTTTGATTCAAAGTGCTGAACTGCTTCCCCTTCTAAAAATAGGTAACCAGGTTCTGAACAATTAGTTTTAGTATTTTTCAAACATCACAAAAAGTGCCCATTTTATGCTGCTATGTTTGACAAATTGAAGTCATTTTTAATACTCTTTTTCATAGAAGGTTTTAACTTTGGCAATAATTTTTTTTAAATAACCTGGCAGTAGCTTTTCTAGTCAGAATCCATTCTTGGGTAGATTGACTTATCTTTACTGAAGAGAAAATTAATTACTAAAAATGGATCAGAAGAGGCTCCCTTCATGCTTTTTACAAATGATTATTTTTAACTGTTTTATAGTCACCATTGGTCTGTCTACCCTTTTTTATAAGCTTGGAAAGTGGGTGTTGTGTATTGGAAAAAAGGCTTTGCCAATTTGTACAGTTGTGTATAGTGTGACAGTAGCAATCAAAGACTTTTACCAGCAATTTAAATCCTGTTTCCTTTGATGATTTAGGTTTCTTGCATGTACAGCGACACTCAGTAGCATGTGTGAAGTGTGAATTGTAATGTTGATCTTGAACTTTTTCTATTAGGATCCTTATTTTGCTCGGTTCTCTTCCACTGAAACATATTAATACCAAAAGTAGGATGGGAGGGGGTTGTGCAGACAATAATAGTGTTGTGTTGAGACTAGCTTGTGAGTGTTAGCACACAATGCTTTAAATTCCTAGTTTTTGACTGAGTTGATATAGCCACCACTGTGGAAGACTGGAATTTGGCCAATAATTGCACTCTGGATTTCTAATCAAAGGGTGGTATCACAGAGTCTTGTGAGCTTTTCAAATCCGGACTTTCAAGTTGACAATATGATACACCATTTAGATTGTCCTTCAGTGAAATAGAGCTTCTAATAACTTGGAAAATGTACATTTCCAAGAACATTATTCAGTTGTGTCAGAGTACACTGAAGTTAAGTCTTCAAAAAAACAAAAAAAAAAAGTTTTATATGCTTCTTCCAGAGCCGTGGGCGTGTCTGTGGAAAAGGGAATATGCAGTGTTTGTCCCCATTCAGAAAAAGAAATGAAGCAACTTAGTTCTGACGTCCAGAACTGAGATATTAGATTGCTTAAGTATAGGTAAGGGTTTGGGTTTTTTTGTTTTTTTTTTAAAACTTTTCCTTGAGAATACCTCACTTGGATAATCAATATCAGGACACACAGGGAGGGAGAGTGGCCACTGCTTTAGTTTGTCTGCTGCTTTTCTTTTCTTTTAATGTTCAGGGAGAAAATGCAAGAATTTTAACTCCTGCTGACCCAAACAAACGGAGAACTGAGGCACCTTGAAAAGAGTTTTAAGCACCTGTTTTAATGTGTAGCATTTTTTTTATTGCACTAGGTAAGGACATGGTTTGAGAGAAAGAGAAAGTAAAAAAAAAACGGATATCTGTAGCATCTTGGGTACACTGGTACCTAGTACAGGTGGAGAAAAGGGATATATGTACCCACCTGTCTACAGGTGAGGTCCTCTTCCAGATCCCAGCCAGGCAGAATGAAAAACAGGCTTTCCAAAAGGTTTGTATACCTTCAGCAACCAAATCTGCTTTTGCTCCCATGCCCAGATCAAGATTGGGAAGTAGGGCTGGAGGAGGACTTAAACCTCTCATCCTATCATTTGCCAGCAAAAGCAGATTTTGGGAGCCAGGTGGGATTCCCCATCGCCACCCAAATAGTAACAAAAAACAGCAACTAGATGAAAACATGCATTTTAAAGGGCTCAGTTAATTTTAGGTGTAGTTGGGCCCAAACTGTGAAGACAGGAAGCTTAACGAATCTGGGAATACTTTTTTCTGATTGGCTTATTAGGAAACTAGACTGTATAAAGTGTATAAGCTATATGAAATGGTTCTTTTTAAACATTTCTTATCATAGGAAAAAAAAAGAAGATGATTTTGATCGTATTTTTCATGCGTATTACAGCCCACAACCCACATTGGACTTTTGAAATCATCTGTATTTCAGAGAGATATCTAAGCAGGATTCTTTTTTAAGTGAATTATTATCACAATGAATTTTATCAGCCCAAAAATGTTGATTAGAAAACTTTCTTGCCAACTTTTGCACTTTCTTGGAATTTTTCATGATTTCCACCTCCTCTTCCTTCTTGTCTCTGTTGAAAATTTTCCTGTGCAAAAAAATGTTCAGTCATCTCTTAGTTGCTGAACGGTCCAGTGATGTCATTTGGGTATGTTTCAGAGCTGAAAAATTCTATCAAAGCAGACAGCGATGGAGATCTTCGAACTAATAAAGAGAAGGTCTTGTTGATCCTTGGGAGACCTTTTTGACTCATTGGGACTGCCCCTTCCCCTGGGGATGAACTGAATGGTTATGCATGTGTCAATCAATGGGAAGATGTGCATTTTTTAGCTATAGTTCTTAAGGTTTTTTAGGGTTTAGTTTGGTTGGGGTTTTTAATGTCGTTTTCTTTCCTTTTGACCAGTCTTCTCCAACTGTGTTGTCTTTGGTCGTTTTGGGCTACAACTTCCAGAATTTCAACTTGATTGGAGACTTTTGGTTTATATTAAGCCTGCTGGCTCCTTTTTTTTTTTTTTTTTTTTTTTTTGCTGTTATGTCATGGGAGATTTTCAAATGTAGCAAATTTGAACTGTGGGCTGGAGGGGAATGGGCTAATAATTTGGATGGTAGTTCTTGGTGTTTATAGAAAAATCAAATGTGGTTCCTTCTGTAAGTCTTCTGCCTTTTTTTTTTTTTTTTTTTTTTTTGAGCACTTTTATTCCAAAGAGGCTCTAAAAAGCTTTTGCTCTGTAACAGAGAGTCTTGCTTAACTTCTGTGACTTCTGGGCATTTTAAGAAGGGCATCCAAGGAGATTTCAAAATCAGATGCAGAAGATGTTCCATGTTTCTTTGATCCAGAGAAGTCGTTTTCTCCTACAGCCCTAATATCAAGAATCTTTGAGTGATGGGGAAAAGGGCGTGGCTCTTCTCATGACAGGTCACCCAAACCTCCGATCAGTTCTTCCCACTCCTGCCAAGAAAACTACCTTTGTTGATAATGCTGTGGGTCCTTTTTTCCCTACTTGCTCGATGGCAAGGCAGTTCCTCTGTTTTCATTTTCGTAAAACAGAGTTCAGAGGGCATTGTATCAATACTGTTTCAACTGCAAGGTTTTTTCCCTTGTGCAAATTGAGGAAAGATCATAAGTGGATATCAATTAAGGGTTTCTTTATACCTTGCTATTGACACTTTCGTGATATTTCTATGTCTGGGGCCTGGACCTTGTACGTAAAACTTGTCGGCATATGTTCATTTTCGACTGATGTATTTTTTTTTCTTTTTTTTTTTTTTGTTCGTTTGTTTCTATACTGTTAGACTTGTAATGTTATAAATTGTATTTTATTAAATTGGACTGGATGTATGTCTATAGCAATACGAGGTACTTTTTCTTTCAAAGAAACTCTGGGATGGGTAGGTTAACAGTGCCTCCCTCCCCCATTGCGATATGCTGGCTGTGTATAATTGCAATGTATTTTTTTTCTTTTTTTAGCCTGCAGGGATTTTGTGTTCATGTGTCCAAAAAAATAAAGGCATTTGTTGCCAAATGTTTTTTCTTCGGTGTGCAATAAAAAAAGCTTGTCTTTTATTTTTATTTGAAAATCAGTGTTCTACTGACAAGATTCATGATAGAAACAAGTGGCATGAAATGGAATTTTAAATAATATTATTTGGATGCCTGACTGTAAACCAGATGATTGAGAAGTTGAAATTTAGAATATTTAAGAACCAAGTGACATATTGGGTAAGAAGCAAAGAATGTTGCTAAATATAAAGTAAACATACTTGTGACAGAAACCTTGACTTTGATGGCATTTGAATCAATGTAACGGTAACACTAGATAATTTTTTTGTTATGGCTAACCTAAATAAGTTATCAACTATGTGACCTTGGCAGTCGAAGTAAACTCTGAGTAGAATTTACTGAGGAAGGCAATCGCAATAGCCAGCGAACTAATCCCTTCTCTTAGTTCATTTATTTATTTATTATTCAAATTTCTATACCGCCCTTCTCCTTTCGGACTCAGGGTGGTGAACAGCCAAGATAAAAACATCTATACAAACATCACAGTTAAAAAATAAAGTTAAAATAATTTATAAATTTGGCCCATAATTTAAAACTTGTCAATTAAAATCAATATTAAAATATTAAAACTAACCCTAAAATCAAGACAGACCGGCTAACTGAAAAAAATACGTTTTTAGGGCCCGACGAAAAATCCGAAGGTCGGAGATCACTCGTATCTCTGGGGGTAGATTGTTCCATAGGGTAGGTGCCACCACAGAGAAGGCTCTCCTCCTGGGGGTCGTCAGCCGGCATTGTCTGGCCGACGGCACCCTGAAGAGGCCCTCTCTGTGGGAGCGAACCGGCCGGTGGGAGGCTATTGGTGGCATAAGGCGGTCCCGTAAGTACCCTGGCCCTAAGCCATGGAGCGCTTTAAAGGTGATCACCAACACCTTGAAGCGCACCCGGAAGTCCACCGGAAGCCAATGCAGCTCGCGCAGGAGAGGAGTCACATGGGAGCGTCCCGTCGCTCCCATAATCCCCCGCGCAGCCGCATTCTGCACCAGTTGGAGCCTCCGGGTGTACCCCAAGGGGAGCCCCATGTAGAGAGCGTTACAATAGTCCAGACGAGAAGTGACGAGTGCTTGAGTGACCGTGCGTAGGGAGTCCCGGTCCAGAAAGGGGCGCAACTGGCGTATCAGGCGAACCTGACAAAAAGCCCCCCTGGCCACGGCTGTCATATGCCCTTCTAAAGACAGCCGTGCATCCAGGAGGACACCCAAGTTGTGGGCCCTCTCCATGGGGGCCAATGATTCGCCCCCAATAACCAGCGATGGCGTCAGCTGGCTATACCGGGACGCCGGCAGCCACAGCCACTCGGTCTTGGAAGGGTTGAGTCGAAGCCTGTTTCTCCCCATCCAGACCCGCACGGCCTCCAGGCACTGGGACATCACTTCCAAGGCATCATTGGGATGGTCTGGGGTGGAAATGTACAGCTGAGTATCATCAGCGTACTGATGGAACTCCACCCCAAAACCACGGATGATCTCACCCAGCGGCTTCACATAAATGTTGAACAGGAGGGGCGAGAGGACCGACCCTTGCGGCACCCCACAAATAAGGCGCCTTGGGGCCGACCGCTGCCCCCGTCAACACAGATTGCGACCGGTCGGAGAGATAGGAGGAGAACCACCGCAAAACGGTGCCCCCCAGTCCCTCCAGCCGGCGCAACATGATACTATGGTCGATGGTATCAAAAGCCGCTGAGATGTCTAATAGGACCAGGATAGAGGAAGAACCCCTATCCCGGGCCCTCCAGAGATCATCCACCAACGTGACCAATGCCATTTTCGTGCTGTACCCAGGTCTGAAGCCGGACTGGAGCGGATCGAGATAGACAGCTTCATCCAGGTACTGGGGAAGCTGTCGCGCCACCACACTCTCAACAACCTTCGCAATAAAGTGAAGGTTGGAGACTGGACGATAGCCAAAACAGCCGGATCCAGGGATGGCTTCTTGAGGAGAGGCCTCACCACCGCCTCTTTCAAGGCGGCCGGCAGTTCATGATGTGCATGTAACTGGATAATAAATTTATTTTGTATTTTACATTCACATACTACATCTCTCCAGAGAGAAAACTTACCTTGGTCAAGATAAGACCAAGAGAAACCTTAGATAAAAATGAGTAAGAATTAAAATGCATAATAACATCAATAGAAATAGTCAACCAGTCTCATGATGAAGGAAGTACATGGTCTTTTAAGTGTGCTTTAAAAAGAGTTTTTGCTCCTCCCTCTAGTAATATAAATTTTTAAACTAATAATGAGAAATTGCAGTAGCTTGATAACACACAAAATGCTTTACACAATGCAAAATTATCCATAGTATTATGATTCTCACCCAACTTGGATGTCTCCAGCCAAGATTTATTTGCGACTACGCCTGTTGGTTTTACCCATCCACTTTTGGCACTTATGCTACGCAATCTTAATGCAAAGATTAAAAGATAACCTTCCATTCAGAGGTGCGACCAACCATATTTCTGGGCTAAAGTGGTTGAGGTAACCATGGAGAAATGTAGGTGCCCATTTTAAAATACACCCTCATGCTTGTACATTTGATTTTAAACTCTGCTTGTGACTTAATGTGAAGCAAGCCAAGTGATTTATCCAGTAAATTGGGGTTACGCACAGAACACTTAACTTAGTGTTTAATTGAAGACTTTGCACCAACCTCTGGGCCCATTAAAAGTGGGCCCCAAAAGTCAGAATGGTAGCTTTGATGCATGTTCAAGCTGTCTTTTTTTAAAGTGTGCCTTGAAGCATTAAGAACAAGGCAAGGTATCAACAGCTATCTTGATTTTTTTTTTTTTTTTTTTGCCCCTACTGCAAACCCTCTGTGGGCACTAAGAAAGTTACAGTAACCCTTTCCCTCTGGAAGACCTTATCCCTTGAGTTGAGGTGCACCTCAAGGTGATGAGGATGACCAAGAGACGTTGGACTTCTTTTACAGCAACTATGATAGGCTTAGTTGTAGGGGTTAGCATCTTTGTTTCTGTTGTATTGGTTCTACAGATGGATTTTAATGATTTCCTCCACGATTGCATTCCTGATCTTGCAAGCTAGCTAGAATCTTCAGTTAGCACCATAGAGACGTCCAAAAAAACATTCTGTCAACAATCTGAACCAGCTACATAATTAAACCTAGCCCAGAGTCACTGAGAATTGGGCAGCCTACACATTTGATTAACAAACAAAACAAACTTAGGTGCCAGCAAGGTTTCCAATGTGGAAACTTGCTCCGAGAGATGGATGATAATGTACACAGAAGAAACCGGGGTGACTTCCTTGTCCTTCTCTCAGATCTCCACTAAGGGGCACTGGCAGTGGATTCCTTTGTTGGCAACAGGAACAGAGGGAAGAAGGAAAAATCCATGGAATGGATCTCTGCTCTGGTTGCCTCAAATGGTGAAAGCACCAGATCCCTGTTGCAGCTGCTAAGGATCCATGCCATGGGGCAAAACCATTAGTAGGACTAATGTGGTCTAACAAAGCAAAAAAAAAGTGAAGATTAGAGTTTGAAACAAGGTCACTCAGATCAGAATAAATTGAAACGGATTACCTTCCACCAACCTGTGCTTTGAAAGAACCAAAGAATTAACTAAAATTAGAGATGTAGAAAACAGGTAAAAAATGCCTTTACTACCTAGGGTTGAATGAAGCTATAGGGTTTAGCACTTCCTTTTTGATCCCCCTCTTGGGTATCTTAATAATATAACTTTATTGTCATTGTACGTGTATACACATACAACGAAATTCACTTAACACCCAAAGATCAGGCCCAACACACACAACCCCCCCCACCCCCACCCCCCCCACCACAAATTCCCTACCCCCTAAATCCCCCAACATCCACACAGCAGACCAAGTAATGCTGTCCAACAGGTCACACTGATGGTGGCCCTTTAGTTCATTGTTGAGTGCAATTATACCTCTGGGATAAAAACTATTCAGAAAAAGTGTGATCTGAGTTTTAATTGGTTTGTATCTTCTGCCAGAAGGCAACAGTCCAAAAAGATTGTAAGCAGGATGGGAAGAGTCTCTGAGAATGTTATGCAACTTCCTCTAACAGCGAGATGCGAAGATGTCGTCCAGGGCTGGTAGCTGGAGCCCGATGATATTCTGGGCAGTTTTAATAATTCTCTGTAGAGCCTTTTTGTCTGCTACAGAGCTGCTCCCATACCATGCAAGAATGCCATATGTCAATCTCAATCTTCCTTTAACTACTATCTGCATACAGGTATTCTTGCAATCAAGCGACCCTTTGAAGTTGCAATGGGACTAAAAAAGTGATTTATGCCCTTGGACTTTTGACTATTGCAGCATCCTCACAGTCACTCGATCAAAATCTGGGTGTTTGGCAACCAGCATGTATTTTCAAGGGTTGCAATGTCCCTGGAGACATGTAATCGCCTTCTCTGTTGGCTTCTGACAAGCAAAATCAGAGGGGAAGCCAGAATATGGTTCGCTTAACAACAGCAGCAATTCATTTAACACCTGTGGCAAAAAATAAAATAAAATTGGACATGACTCCTTAATGCAAGGTCAGGAATGAAAATTCTGGTCCCAGTTGTGACTGTAAGTAGAGAACTGTTTGTATCCTAAATTGTGTCACAGCACTGTACGAATCTCCATATTATTGGGATGCCTAGGGAACAATCTATTTAGCTTCAACACAATCCCTAGATCCGTGATGGCGAACCTATGGCACGCGTGCCACAGGTGGCACACGGAGCCATATCGGTAGGCACGCAAGCGTTGCCCTAGCTCAGCTCCAGCATGCATGCACATGCTCGCCAGCTGATTTTCGGGCCTTCTGGGCCCACCGGAAGTTGGGAAACAGGCTGTTTTCGGTCTCCGGAGGGCCTCCTGGTGGGGTTGGGAGGCCATTTTCGCCCTCTCCAGGCTCCTAGAATGGCTCTGGAACCTGGGGAGGGTGAAAAACGGGTCTCCCGGGCCCACCGGGCCAAAAGTCTATTGAAGCTAAATCAAGCTTCACAATCGTGTGTGCATAAGCGGGGTGGGTGGGATGCATTGAAACATGGGTGTGGGCACGCATGCATGTGACCCCCCCCCCCACGTTCCCCCTGCTTTTGGCACGTGACGGCAAAAAGGTTAGCCATCACTGCCCTAGATGGTTGCTTGGCTGATTAGTAGAAGTCAATGCCAGCTTTTAGTGCTTCTCAACCTGGGCAGCTTTAAGATGGGTGGACTTCAGCTCATTGTGGAGTTGGTCCACATCAGTGGTGGGTTGCCCCTGGTTCGGACCGGTTCGCAAGAACCGGTAGTAAAACCAGCGGGAGGCCCCGCCCACCACCCCTAATATCATCAGTGATCTGCCCATGCGTGATCCCGTTGCGAACCGGTAGTAAAGGTAAGTAGAACCCACCCCTGGTCCACATGTTGGTTGGGGACTTCTTGAAATCCAGCCATAATTAAAGTTGAAAGGTTTGAAAAACATTGGTTTAGAAGGAATGAATTGCAAAAGAAATCAGGAACAGTAAGAGCAAAGGGGTAAAGAGTAAATGAGTAAAATGGACTGACTAGAGGGGAAGCAATGGTGGTTTTGGAGGACAGAAAGGAGCAGAAAAAAAGATGAATCTTCTTGGTGTTTGTTGTGAAGTCGTGTCCGACCCATTGCAACCCAATGGACAACATTCCTCCAGGCCTTCCTGTCCTCTACTATCCTCTGAAGTCCATTGAAGCTCACGCCGACTGCTTCTGTGACTCCATCCAGCCACCTCGTTCTCTGTCATCCTTTTCTTCTTTTGACCTCCATCTTTCCCAGCATTAGGCTCTTCTCCAGTGAGTCCTTCCTTCTCATTAGGTGGCCAAAGTATTTGAGTTTCATCTTCAGGATCTGGCCTTCTAAAGAGCAGTCAGGGTTGATCTCCTCTAGGACTGACCAGTTTGATTGCCTTGCAGTCCAAGGGCCTCGCAGGAGTCTCCTCCAGCACCAGAGTTCAAAGGCCTCCATTCTTTGGCGCTCAGCCTTTTGGTGTAAACCCATGTTTTTCAAACACACTCAAAAGGTCCTTTTCAGAGTCAAATCCAAAGCACTACATAGCCCAAGACTCTAGGGCCTAGAGTGTTTTTCAACTTTAAGATGGGCACACCTGGATGGAATTCCCAGAATTCCCCACCATCTTGGGAATTCCCCAGGAATTCTGGGAGATGAAATTGCTGAGGTTGGAAAACCCTCGTGTAAGCTCATTTTAGGGACGTTTCCTTTCCTTGCCTCAAGAATTTTAATTTCTTTGGCTGACGATGGCTTCCGATTCCCTACATTTTCCCCTAATGCTGGTCTCTCCGGAAGGGCAGAGGGAGGCTGGCTGCATGCATCTGTTCCCAGTTCTGTGCCTTTTGTGCAGAGGTTTCTCTCAGTGGTGAAATCCAAATTTGTTTACTACCAGTTCTGTGGGCATGGTGTGGCTTGGTGAGCGTGGCTTGGTGGGTGTGGCAGGGGAAGGATACTGCAAAATCCCCATTCCCACCCCACTCCAGGGGAGGGATACTGCAAAATCCCCATTCCTTCCCCACTTCAGGGGAAGGATACTGCAAAATCCCCACTCCTAGGGAAAGGATACTGCAAAATCCCCATTCCCTCCCCCACTCCTGGGGAAAGGATACTGCAAAATCCCCATTCCTGGGGGAAGGATACTGCAAAATCTCCATTCCCACCCCACTCCAGGGGAAGGATACTGCAAAATCCCCATTCCCTCCCCCACTCCTGGGGAAAGGATACTGCAAAATCCCCACTCCTAGGGAAAGGATACTGCAAAATCCCCATTCCCTCCCCCACTCCTGGGGAAAGGATACTGCAAAATCCCCATTCCTGGGGGAAGGATACTGCAAAATCTCCATTCCCACCCCACTCCAGGGGAAGGATACTGCAAAATCCCCATTCCCTCCCCCACTCCTGGGGAAAGGATACTGCAAAATCCCCATTCCCTCCCCCACTCCAGGGGAAGGATACTGCAAAATCCCCATTCCTGGGGGAAGGATACTGCAAAATCTCCATTCCCACCCCACTCCAGGGGAAGGATACTGCAAAATCCCCATCCCCGAATCTCCGAACTGCTCAAAATTTCCGCTGCGGGTTCTCCAGAACCTGTCAGGACCTGCTGGATTTCACCCGCGGTTTCTCTCCTGGCACCCCTTGGGTCCAGGAGCATCCCTCCCTCCGGCTTCGGAAGTGTCGGCTCTTTCGAGACTTTCCCTCGTTTCCTACCTCTTTGCTCCACTTTCTCGCCTTCCCCCGCCCCTCCCTCTTCCCCAGCCTGCGGCGGCGCTGGTTGGATGGGCTGCTGCGCAGGCGCAATCCCGGGATCCCGGGCTCGTCCCGAGCAGAGGCTGCGGCTGCAGCGGCGCCCAGGTCCCGGTGCGCCTTTGGACGTGGGTCTCTTCGGCGGCGGCTGGCGCGCGCCCTCCTCCCCTCTCCCCGGTCCGGGGCGCCGCCCGCGTGGATGGGATGGAAGCGGGTCCCTCGGGAGCAGGTACCCTGCAAGGAGCCCAGGAAGGGCCAGCTCGGAGGGGCAGCATGCAGCCAGGAGTGGGGGGGTGGGGGGTGGGGGGGGATGCAATCGGTCCGGGCGACTCCGGGAGCCCGAGCAATATATTTGGGGGGGGATGAGGGGGAGCTCTCCAAAGGAGCAAGAGCGACGCGGGGCTTTTGCAAAGGGGAGGGGGCTTCTGGGCTTTGGAACCCAGGGGGGGGTGCTTGGGGGGCGCCAGGGGCGAGGGCCAGGGTTGCGGAGGGCGCCAGGGTGGTCGAAGAACAATGGAAGGGGAGGGTGGGGGGGGTTGGGGTGAAAGAGGTTTGGGGGCTCGGGGGAGCCAGTGTGCAACGTTTGGGAGGGGGCTGGAGGCGAGGCGAGGCCCGAGTTGGACGTGAGGAGGGGGGGAAGCAGGTTTGGAGTGGGAGTCTCTTAAGTTCCACCAGGCTGGCCGGCGGTGGGGTGGGGGGTTGCGGGGTTGGGGGAGCGGATCTGCGAGCCAAGGAGGGAAGGGGCTGGAGGGCAAGGGAGGCCTGCGAAGAGGAAGGGGAGGCCACGTGAATCTTGCAAAGGGGGGCTTACCGAGTGCCGGTGGGTGGTGGGGGGAAAAAAATACTCTGGGGCAGGGAGGGTGCGGGGGGGGGGGGGGCTTGTTGGAAGCAGATGTCCCGGAAAACTCCGAACTTGAATTTGGGGAAGGGGAGAAGAAGCCCTTGGGGGGGGGGTTGAGACTGGCTGAGATTGCAGATGATAGGGGGCCTGGGGGGCCTGGGGGGAAAGGATGAGGGGCTCTGAAAAATAAGTGGTGTGCAAGAGACAAAATTGGGGTGGGGGAGGGCAAAGGAAGGGAGAATGGAAGAGATGGGGAAGGGAGCAGGAATCAGAAATGGGTCTGGGGGTGGGACTCGCTTTAGCTCTGTGGAAAGGCTGGGGGGAAGTGAGAGAGGTGGGCTCAGCCGCGTTCACCTTTTGCAGAAGAGACTCTTGAAGCATCAGATTTGTGAGGGGCTGGTGGGGGAAGAGGAGTGTGTAGCAGTGCCTCTGAGTACCAGGTGTGCGAGGAGACAAGGTTTATGGGGCCCCGCAGCTGATTTGTGGGAGTGGGGTACAACCCAGGCAGCCAGAGAACAGACTGTGGACGTGCTCGGATGAGAAGTCATCTTGGCTGGTAGGTGTGTTGGAGAGATTAAACAACCCTTGAACAGGACACCTTGTTACTCATCGGTCCTTCTGGGTTGGTGGAATGAATGAGGATTTCCCCAGTTTTTGAGGGGGGAACCCCAAGGAGTTGTGACTCTCTTCACACATCCCATCAGAGACTGAGGCATCTCTTTGCATGGGACATCATGGCCGCCCCCACACCCTCGGCGCTGGGTGAGCCATGTCAGGTCCCGTCTCACCTCCCATCGGTCACAAGGACCAGGCAGGCTCCTAAGCCAAATGGACTTGGCATTCAACAGAACCCACCGGAGGTTCCAAGCTAGAATGAAATTTATTATGGGATGCCTTAAAAGGGGGAGGATGAACCCACTTCTGTAGCTCCTAACCTGGTTTTAGCAGCCTGTGTTTGCGTTCATACAGCAGTTTAGTGTGTTGTGGGGATCCAGCATATCAATATACAGTCTAGTACAGTGTTTCTCAACCTTGGTAGCTTGAAGATGGGTGGACTTCAACTCCCAGAATCCCCCAGCCAGCGCTGCTACCAAGGTTGAGAAACACTGGTCTAGTAAGTGGGGAGCTCCACTTTTATTGAAACTAACATCCCCCATCTGGAATTCTCTGAAAACTATAGACTATAGACCAGGGGTCTCCAAACTTGTGGACTTCAACTCCCAGAATTTGCTGGGTGAGGAATTCTGGAAGTCCACAAGTCTTAAAGCTGCCAAGTTTGAAGACCTCTGACTTAAAGCAAAGGTCTCCAGCCTTGGCACAACTTTTAAGACTTGTGGATTTCAATTCCCAGAATTCCCCAATTCTGGGGAGTGAAAGTCCACAAGCCTTAAAGTTGCCAAGTTTGGAGACCCCTTTTGTAGACCCATCACTTTGGGAAGTCCTGAGATCGTTACTTCCAAAACATCAGCAGGTACATGGCGGACAGCAGTTTTCAAGGAAAGAACCAAGGTGGATAAGTGAGAAGACAGAGTGTGACTCACCTTTGGAGGGTCTTTCTGGATGAAGGGAGATGTTTGAAAGGACCATGTGGTCCTTTGGAGGTTCGCTGGGGAAATATCAGAGAGGCTTTGATGCCCAACTTGTGTCAGAGCTGTGACGCGTATCTGAAAGGGGTATGCAGACGGGTAAAGGTTCCTGTTAGGGATGCCAAGGGCAGCTGAGGGTGGGTTGCCTTCTCTTCATCTCTCTCCCGCTTCCCAAGAAGAGCAAAGGGGTTTGCAACTCTCATTATAAAGTGTGTGTGAGTAAATGCAACAGAAAGTTAATTGTGATGGAAAGTAATTGTGACGTAAAGAGGAGACAGGAAAAAGGGGGAGACAGACACAGGACAGGAGCTGGGCGAGGGCAGTGGGTTGTGGTTTTTTTTTCTTTGTGTGCCCAAGCTGTGACCTCCAGGAGTTGTAGTAGTATTTCTTTTTTTTTATCGCCTCTTTAAAAAACAAAACAAAACGGAACCAACGTCCTCCAGATTTCCTTTAAAGAAATTCTGCCCCCGGCATTTCCAAGCTGATGAGGAAAAGATGAGAACATATGTGCTTTTTGAAACTTTCTCAGAAGAAGGATTTTAATGGTCAGTGCGTGTATGGAAATTCTCAAATCATCCAGGTTGTCCCAGAGTTGCTTTTCTAGAAGGCAACTGGACTTCCTTGGTTTTACTTCCTTTGAAAATGTTTTACATCTCATCCAAGGAGCTTATTTAGTAGTAGTAGTAGTTCTTCTTCTTCTTCTTCTTCTTCTTCTTCTTCTTCTTCTTCTTCTTCTTCTTCTTCTTCTTCTTCTTCTTCTTCTTCTTCTTCGTCTTCTTCTTCTTCTTCTTCTCCTCCTCCTCCTCCTCCTCCTTCTCCTCCTCCTCCTTCTCCTCCTCCTCCTCCTCCTCCTCCTCCTCCTCCTCCTCCTCCTCCTCCTCCTCCTCCTTCTCCTTCTCCTCCTTCTCCCTCTCCCTCTCCTTCTCCCTCTCTTCCTTCTCCTCCTTCTTCTCCCTCTCCCTCTCCTCCCTCTCCTTCTTCTCCTTGGCAATTCAAAGATTCATTGGTTTATTTTATTGCAGCATAATGTTTTACAGGCAACACAGCTACTCTATATGATTCATGAAATGGATTTATAAAGTGGCAAATATATACATACGAAAGGCACCTTTGGGTTAATTGTCAGTGATTCAACCTATGGTTTTTAGGCTCTTAAGAGTATATTGGGGTGGTTTTGAGAGATTTGTGAGAAACTTGCAAACGACTTTGTGATTTTTTAACCTCCTTGTCTTTACTAAAGGCCAGTTGGGATGGTGAATGTGGGAGTGATGCACTGTACTAGGTCATAATACTAGTTGCTTGGTTCTGGCTTAATGTGCTATGTAATGGCAACTCTGGTGGTTGTAACCTTTTGCAAGAACTTTGCCAATGTAGGTTTATAAACTTATTTATGGCTTAAAGCAGAGGTCTTCACACTTGGCAGCTTTAAGACTTGTGGACTTCCAACTCCCAGAATTGGGGAATTCTGGGAGTTGAAGTCCACAAGTCTTAAAGCTGCCAAGTTTGAAGACCTCTGGTTTAAAGCAAAGGTCTCCAGCCTTGGCAACTTTAAGACTTGTGGACTTCAACTCCCAGAATTCCCCAATTCTGGGGAATTAAAGCCCATAAGCCTTAAAGTTGCCAAGGTTGGACATCCCCCCTGGCTTTAGAGTACTGTTTGTGAGGCTTGGCCAGTGGTGGCTTAGAAAGCAAATCATGGTGAAAGTGAAGCGAATGATGCCACCCATTGTGGTTTCTAAATATGGTTTTTCGCTTAGTGTAGTGTGTGTGAACCAGGCCACTCTTAACAGCCCTGCTTTTGAAAGCTTTCAGCTGCTCAGCAAATTATGTAAATGTGTCTTGCATTTCAAGCACAGACAATAGTATTGTGGTACCTTAAGAATTAGGATTAATGTGGTCCATGCGTTGTACTACTGCATTATCTATGATGGTTTGGTTACATGGATTAAATGGTTGTGTGTGTGGGCTTAGCCATTGTTACTTTACGTATTGTAAACCTAACTGATTATGCCTCATGCAATAAACCCGTGATGGCGAGCCTATGGCACGCGTGCCACAGGTGGCACGTGGAGCCATATCTGTGGGCACGCGAGCATTGCCCTAGCTCAGCTCCAGCACGCATGCGCATGCCGGCCAGCTGATTTTCTAGCCTTCTGGGCCCCCTGGAAGTCAGGAAATGGGCCGTTTCTGGCCTCTGGGGGAGTGGGGAAGGCTGTTTTCACCCTCCCTAGGCTCCAAGAAAGCCTCTGGAGCCTGGGGAGGGCGAAAAATGTGCCTACTGGGCCCACCGTGCCATTACATGCCGAAAGCAGGGGGAGTGCGGCGGGGGTGGGGGGTCGCAGGTGCATGCATGGGGAGGGGCGCATTGAATTATGGGTGTGGGCACGCGCGACCCCCTGCACTCCCCCCGCTTTTGGCACGCGATGGCAAAAAGGTTAGTCATCACTGTAATAAACTATTCTCAAGCCAACAGTGGTTTGGGATCAGCTGTGGGCCAGATGCCTTCCCAAAAGTGTTGGATTACGGTACCCGGTATTTCCTGTTACTGCAACCCACTCTTGCTGGGGAAGATGGGAGATGTTATCCAAGGTACAAGGAAGGCAGGAAGGTTAAGAATAATATATGTAACATTCTGTATCTTTAGAGTATTACAACTTCCAAAAATGAATGTGTGTACCATCCCTTCAGGAGTAAATGCATAGCTTCATTGGGATTAGCATGGAGCAAGCAGTAAAGACATCACTTTTAATAATGTCATTGTAATCTCTCTATTGCAGGCATTCTAAAACTTTGTGGCGTTGCGATTGTCTATTTGGGTTTGTGCAAGCAATGCCTGGAGTGGGGTTGACAGTGCTCCTGCTGTGCATGTTCAAATCTGGGCAGGCTTTTTATTTTAAAGCAACCCTTCCCCTCAGTTTTACTTTGCCTGAGACAACCCAGCCTTGAACCACAGTTTGAGAATCCCTGGTAAATGTGGAACGGAACCACATTTCTTTCAGGTTTGCAGCAGTGGTGGGTTCCTCCTGGTTTGGCCCGGTTTGGCCGAGCCGGTAGCGGTGACGATATGACATCACCAAACCTGTTCTCTTTGTTCGGGAGCTGCCCCCCCCCCCGCATTATTCTTACCTTTTATTTAGCCCTGCCACCAATCTATTCGCTGCCTCCTGAGTCCCAGCTGATCGGCTAGAAGGAAAAAAACTGTTTAAACTCTTGCTGCGGGGCTTCAAAGGGCCGCCCTACAGCTGATCAGTGGTAAAAGGCAGTGTGGTGGTAGACCAGCACGCTCGAAAAAGAAATGGGTAGACCGGTGCCTCCAAAAACAAATGGGTAGACCAGAATGCTCCATGAACAAAGCTCTTCGGCTTTGAAACAGAGGCCAGTACTGCCCCCTACAGTCGGGAATGACTAGCAGATATGTGCGAGGGGAACCTTTACCTTTTAAGTATAATAATAGTTTATTACGTTTGTATGCCACTTGGCTCCCAAAGATTCTGAGTGGTTCGCAACAATGAAAAAAATGAAAAAGGTATTATTTCTTGCACCCATCACAACTTTTATCCTTATGTTACTACTATTTAACACTGCTTCCTTGCAGAACACCTTTTAAAAGTCTTAGAATCTGCTCTGTAGTATTCTTCAGATGTATTTTGTCCTAGGATGGGAAATATAGATAATCCTCGACTTACAACCACAGTTGAGCCCAAAATTTGCTAAGTTGCTAAACGAGACCGTTGTTAAGTGAATTTTGCTCACTTATGTACGACCACAACTGAGCCCAAACTTTCTGTTGCTAAGCGAGACATTTGTTAAGTGAGTTTTGCCCCGTTTTATGACCTTTCTTGCCACAGTTGTTAAGTGAATCGCTGCAGTTGTTAAGTTAGTAACCCGGTTGTTAAGTGAATCTGGCCGCCCCATTGACTTTGCTTCTCAGAAGGTCGCAAAAGGTGATCATATGACCCTGGGACATTGCAACTGTCATAAATATGAGTCAGTTGTCGAATGGCTGAATTTTGATCATGCGACCACGGGGATGCCGCAACAGTCGTAAGTGTGAAAAACGGTCATAAATCACTTTTCCCAGTGCTGTTGTAACTTTAAACAGGCACTAAACGAACTGTTGTAAGGAAGGACTTCTGTATGCTTCAAAATGTATTTTAGAGACTGGTAGGAAAAGATTCTTCATTAAGGAGATCCTTCACTGCCTTCATTCAATTTGATGCTTGTTTTCAAGGAAGAAGAATGTAGTCTGGAGTTTAACAACTGGAGGTTAAAGGAACTGTTAGTGAGTTTGGTATACAAGTAGTCCTCGATTTAAACCAGTTCATTTAGTGACCATTCAAAGTTAAAACGGCATCGAAAAAAGTGACTTATGGCCATTTTTCACACTTACGACCATTGCAGCATCTCCACTGTCGGAGTTCCAAGTAACCCACCCAACCAAGAAAGTCTCCAAGGCAAGCAATTCCTCAAAGATCCATTTTATTAGAGATGTCATATTGGCACATCTGGGAAAACCCGAATCTGAAAGCTCCCGGGTTTTCCCCACCCAAAAGAAAGTCAAAGTCCCTTCCTCCTGCACCCACATGTCCATCACATGGTCCTATCAATCCACCGTCCCAACTGGAGATGCCTCGCAGTCACCCCACTCCAGGTGCAGGCTGAACGTCCTTGACTCCCAGAGAAAAGAATGTTGTTCTGGCTAGATAACTACCAACTCCATGCAATCCCCCCTCCCGTTTTCCCACAGCACTAAGTGTGGCAGTCCTGAAGATCCAAAAGAAAGACGGCCTCCGGGGTTGACACCTACGGTCACATCAATCAAAATTCAGATGCTCGGCAACTGACTCATATTTATGACCGGTGCAATGCCCCAGGATCATGTAAAACACCATTTGTGACCTTCTGACAAAGTCAGAAGGGGAAGCCAGATTCACTAACTCAACAACTGCAGGGATTCACTTAACAACTGTGGCAAGAAATGGAGCAAAACTCACTTAACAAATGTTTCACTTAGCAACAGTGGTCGTAAGTCAAGGACTACCTGTACTTCTAGTGATTAAGAACCTGGACTCTAAGCAGAGACACTGCAAGTTCTAGTCTTCTTAAGGTACTGAAGCCGGTTGGATAAGCTTGGACCATTCTCCCAGTAGGCTGCGGAGTGGGTCAGGAGTGGGTTGTCCCAGATGGTCTGACCGGATACTGAGTCTAATTGAATTGGCCACGCCTCCTCACGTGTCCCCTGCTTCCAGTTTTTTTTAGACTCAGTGGATCTGACCAGACCTGTTCTGAGTCACCTCGTTCCTCACACCACTCTTCTTCAGCCTACAACCTTCGGACATCCCTGTTCTGAGCGTGCTGGACACTCCAGTCTCGGCTGGAAACGCCGCCGCCGCCGCCGCGCCGCCGTGCCTCGCCGCATCACCGCAGCTGCTCCTCACCGCCACGGTCGCCCGGACGCGCCGCCGCAGCCGCGCCTCATTGCTGCAACCGTGCCTCACCATTCCGCCGACGCCTTGCCCTTCTACCGCCGCCGCCGCTCCGTCGCCGCCGCCTCTGCCACCGCCGCCTCTCAGCTGAGAGGTTTGCCGGCTTGGAACCATTCCAGCGGCTCCAGCATTACGTACCTCGTTCCTCCACCGAGCAGGTATTGAAAATCTCCTCTGAGGCGGCTAGCGATTTCTCAGGGTTCGGAGGGAGGCCTTCTTCGCCCTGTTTTACCTCGCGCGGTCGCCATTTTAAGCGCGGCGACCGTTATCTCTGGCGCGGCGGCCATTTTGGCTCCTGATCGACGGCGACCTCTCTGCTACAGCTTGAAACAGCGGCAATTTCTGGCCACAGGACTTCCATTTGACAGCTTTCTTGACCTTCCTGCGCTTCCGTTCCACTTTGGCGGCAGGATTTAAAAAAAAAAAAAAAAATTAAAATTAAAAATTAAATCTGGTCAGTTCATGATGGCGGATCAACCAAAGGATGGTTCTGTTGAATCTGGCCGAAAGGCGACTTCTAAATCTGTCTCCGGGAAGAAACCCCATCAGCCCTCCCAAGCTGAATTAAGGGACCTCCAGCGGCGCCATAAAGCCCTGGAGAGGCAGATATTACATGTAGAGAAAGACAGGACCATTCAAGAGATCCCTTCGGCTCAAGCCACTCCTGGCTCTCCTGATCAACCGGAGGAGGAGGACCTTGATCTCTCAAGAGCGCTGTCCCCTGAGGCATCTGATCACCCCTCTCTCGCTAATTCTCCCCCCGTTTCAGCACAGAAATCTAGAGATCCCTTTGCATGTTCTGCATCTGCTCAGGTTCCTCCTCCACCTTCTTCGGGTCAGAGATCTCAGGCCCTGGACCTGGGTAACTTGCCCGAATCTGTTCAACAACTAATTGCACGGGCAATTTCTCAGGGCATCTCTGAAGGCATCAAACAGCATCGCTCATCTTCCATCGCCTCTGAAGATATTCGCTCTCACCGCTCCCGAGCCTCACCTTCTGCGAGCCTTATGGGCTCACCTGATCAATCGCCGGAACGCTCTCCTTCTCGATCTAAAGGGAGCGTTGATCTCTGCCTAGATGATGATATGCACAGAGAGACCGAGTTATCGGATGATGACAGCGCCCCCTCTGATGTTCCGGCCTTCACAGGCCTTTTTCCGCAAGGTCTCTTTCGATCTCTCCTCCACAAAGCCAAGGTCACATCTGGCTTTGTGGACCCGGTTCCAGACCCAGCTTCCGCTTCCACCTCCACTGCTGGTCAAGGAATCTTCTCGGAACCAATAACCGAGCAACTCTTTGTTCCGGCCCCCAAACTGTTCCTCGATGTGGTGAGAAAGCAGTGGGCCTCTCCTTCATCTCTGCCCACTCCCAGTGGCACAGATCGTCGGAACTATAACATGGATCCCTCGCTCGCCAGCATGCTACAGGTACCTTCTGTCGACGGTCCCGTCGTCGCCCTTTCTTCCCCTTCCCCTTATCTGTCTGGAGATTCCTCCGACGGCCTTAAGCCGGAGGACAAAAAGTTTGAATCCGCATTCAAAAAGACCCACCAGGCCTCGGCCTGGGCGATTCAGGCCGCTACCGCGACTTCATTCTTTTCCCGCTCTTCATTGTTGTGGATTCAACAGTTACAATCCCGTATCCCGGCTCAAGAGGTTCGGGTCCATCAGGACCTCAATAAAATCATCGCTGCCTCCCAATTCGCTGCTGACGCCACGCTCAACGCAGCTAAATTTTCCTCCCGAGCGATGGCCTCCTCAGTCACTGCCAGGCACCTAATGTGGCTGAGGCAATGGCCTGCTGATATTAGAGCCAAGTGGCGCCTCGCCACTTCCCCATTCTCGGGGCCCTTGTTGTTTGGCGAGTCCCTCGAGCCACTTTTGATCGAGGACAAGGACAAGAAAAAAGTGCTCCCTTCGTCCACCAGGCGAGCAGACCGTAGAGCTACCCCTTATTACAGGAGACAACCTTCCCGTTTCTCTCCCCAAGAGACCTCCTTTCAGCGCTCCTTCCCTCAAAGTTCCTTTCGTCCCCAGGACAGAGGTTCCTTTAGAGACAGGACACGTAATTACGGGGCCCCAAAGCGCCTCAGCCGGGCTTCAGGCAACCGCCAGCCCAGACGCCAAAAATGACTCTCGGCTCTCCGCTCCCATCGGGGGCAGGCTGAGCCTCTTCCTAGACAGGTGGACTCTCATAACAACCGATCAGTGGGTTCTACACACCATAGGGGAGGGTCTCCCTCTGGAGTTCCGCTCCAGTCCCCCAGATCGCTTTGTTCCTTGCCCTGTCTCCAACTCCAGAGCAAAACGTCATCTGATGGAATCCGCTATCCGTCATCTGCTAGAGATCAGGGCGGTGGAGGAGGTTCCTCCCGCCGAGTGGAGACAGGGATTCTACTCAATCCTCTTCGTTGTGCCAAAGCGCTCTGGGGGCTGGAGAGCGATCCTAGACTTGAAGACCCTCAACCTCCACCTCGTCTATCGGAGGTTCAAAATGAGCACCCTCAGGACCATTCTAGAAGGGATTCGGCCCGGAGACTATCTAGCTTCCATCGACCTCTCCGAAGCGTATCTTCACATACCAATCTTACCATCTCACCGCCGCTTCCTCAGGTTCAGCTACGCGGGCCGTCATCTACAATATCGTGCCCTCCCTTTCGGCCTGGCGTCGGCCCCGCGGAGCTTTACCAAGGTCCTTGCGGCCTTAATTGCCCACTTACGGTCAGTCCCAATCCGTCTCCAGGCTTACCTGGACGACATTCTGGTCCAGGCTCCATCCCTGGCCCTAGCCAAATCCGACCTCGAACTGACTATCCGGGTACTACAGGCACACGGATTTCTCATAAACCTTCCAAAGAGTCAACTGCAACCCCAAACTCGTTTGACACACCTCGGGGCAATCATCGACACCAGACTGGGACAGGTCTTCCTGTCCCAGGACCGGCGGGACGACCTCAAATCGATGACTCTGAAACTACTCCGCAATCCAACGACAACGATACTCACCTTGTCGCAATTGCTCGGGAAGCTCGTGTCCTGCATAAATATCGTCCCCTGGGCTCGCCTCCATGCACGCAGTCTGCAGTGGTTCCTCCTCCCTCACCAACGGTCGAGGACGGCAACTTCTTCTCAGAGAATCAGGCTGTCCCCATCGGTTCGGCGGTCCCTCCAATGGTGGACCTCTCAGGCTCTGGACAAGGGATGCTTCTTCCTGGATGTTCAACGAGCTGTGATCACCACCGACGCCAGCCTTTACGGTTGGGGCGCACATCTGAATGCTCTTGTAGCTCAGGGCCGTTGGTCTCCCGAGGAGGCAGGTTCCAGCATCAACCTCCTGGAACTTCGCGCAATACGGCTAGCTCTACGATCGTTTCATCGGGAGATAGAGGGTCGCCACATACTAATTCTAACCGACAACACTGCGGCAAAAGCGCATATAAACCGTCAAGGCGGAACCCGGTCCAGGACCCTCATGCGGGAGGCCCTTCAACTGGGCCGATGGGCGGAGTCCCATCTCAGCTCAATACGGGCCGAACACATTGCGGGGACGGACAACTTGCGAGCGGACTTTCTCAGCCGCATCACGGTGGATCCGTCGGAATGGCAACTACACCCCGACATCTTCAGGGACATCTGCCGTCGCTTCGGCTGCCCTCAGATAGATCTTTTTGCGACAACAGCAAACGCACAGCTCCCCAGATTCTTCAGCCGTTTTCCGATGCCGGAAGCGGAGGACACGGACGCCCTCCGGTGTCCTTGGCCAAAAGGATTGCTCTACGCGTTCCCCCCCCGGCTCTGATCCCCAAGGTGATTCGCAGAGTCGTGCTGGAGGAAGCGACCATCATCCTCATCGCCCCCTACTGGCCCCGGAGACCTTGGTTCTCCGATCTTCTCAATCTCTCAAGGGCTCGTCCATGGAGAATTCCACCGGAGAAGGCGTCTCTCCGCCAAGGGAGCTTCCTACACCCGGACCCACGCTGGCTTCGTCTAACCGCCTGGTCCTTGAAGGGATCCTCCTAAGACAGGCACATTACTCGGAGGGGGTCATCCAGGTCATGCAAGCTGACAGACGGCCTTCGACCATCAGGCTTTACAACATCACCTGGCAGGTATTTATTTCTTGGTGTTCATCTCGAGAGATTAACCCTGTTTCAGCTTCTGTCCCTCAGGTCCTGGATTTCCTGCACGCTGGGCTCCACAAAGGCCTAGCTCTCAACACCCTCAAGCGACATGTCGCAGCGTTGTCGACGATTTTGTCCCCCAGGGATGGGGCCCCCCTTTCACATCATCCCTCCATTCACCGGTTCCTTAGAGGGGTACGTAACATTCGCCCGCCCGTGGTACACCGTTATCCTTCCTGGGACCTACCACGGGTTCTGAAGGCCCTTATCGAACCTCCTTTTGAGCCCTTGCGCTCAGCGAGTCTCAGGTTCCTCACCTTTAAGGTGGCCTTCTTGGTGGCCGTCACATCGGCCAGGCGCATCTCTGAGCTCGCGGCCCTCTCCACTCGGCCCGATCTCTGTGTCATCCACTCGGACAGAGTGGTCCTTAGATTAGACCCCTCCTTCGTTCCCAAAGTGAACTCCCGATTTCACAGAGAACAAGAGGTTATTCTACCTAATTTCTGTCCGAAGCCCTGCCATCCGTTAGAACGTAAGTGGCACACCCTAGATGTCCGCAGGGCTCTTAAGACTTATATCTCACGGACAGCAACCTTTAGACGTTCAGAGGCCCTATTCATTTCCTTCCAGCCTAATACCTTGGGATCCAAGGTGTCTTCCGCCACTATCGGTCGCTGGATACGGGCCTGCATTGCCAGGGCCTATGAGGTCCAGGCACTTCCCGTTCCGAGGAACATCACAGCACATTCCACACGCAGTGCAGCTACCACCGCTGCTTGGGCCACGCAAGCTCCCCTTGACGAAATCTGCAGGGCCGCCACCTGGACCACTCCGGTACCATTTATTAAACACTACCGATTGGATGTCTTTGCCTCTGCGGACGCATCCTTCGGAAGGAGGGTCCTACAACAGGTTCACCTAGCCTCGGGGGCTTCTTCCTCGCAGGCTTCCCACCCGTAAGGCGACCTAGCTTGGGCATATCCCACTCCTGACCCACTCCGCAGCCTACTGGGAGAAGAGGCGTTGGACTTACCGTGAACGCCGTTTCTCCGGGGGCTGCGGAGTGGGTCAGCCCCTCCCTGCCTGCGTTTTTTAGGGGTTCTTGGGATTTGATATGATTACTTGCCTGAGCTTATCTTGCAGATCCATCTTCGTCTCATAAACTGGAAGCAGGGGACACGTGAGGAGGCGTGGCCAATTCAATTAGACTCAGTATCCGGTCAGACCATCTGGGACAACCCACTCCTGACCCACTCCGCAGCCCCCGGAGAAACGGCGTTCACGGTAAGTCCAACGCCTCATCCCTCTGTCCTGTCATAAGGTGGGAGCATTATACACACTGCCTTAAGTTGTACAAATACACTTAGCAACAACAATTGGAACCAGAATTTCTGTTGCTAAGCATGGGGTTTGGTAGGTGCTTGATTTTACCGCCTTTTCTGATGGTTGGTAAGAGAATCGCTGCATTCATTAAGTGGTCATTAAGCGAATCCAGCCTCCCCCGTTGATTTTGCTTATTGGAAGCCAGCTGGGAAGGTCGCAAATAGGGATCACCTGACCTCGAAATTCTGCAATTTGTCTTCAATACAGCTAGTCCTTGACTTATGACCAAAAGTGAGTTCAAAATTACTGTTGTTAAGTGAGACATTTGTTAAGTGAGTTTTGCCCCATTTTACAACCTTGCTTGCCACAGCTGTTAAGTGAATCACTGCGGATGATAAATTATTAACCCAGTTGTTAAGTGAATCCAATTTCCCCATTGATTTTGCTTGTCAAAAGATAACCAAAGCGGATCACATGACCTTGGGGCCCAGCAACGGTCATAAGTGTGAACCAGTTGCCAAGCATCTGAATTTTGATCACATGATGCTGCAGTGGTTGCACGTGTGAAAAATGGTCATAACACCCTTTTTGCAACTTTGAAGGGTCACTAAGTGAACTGTCGTAAGTAGAGAATTACCTATTCCATGCCAATTTGCCATGTTGATTATGTGACTGTGGGGAGTCTGCGGCGGTTGTAAGTACAAGCACTGGGTTGCAAGTCACTTTTTTCACCGCTCTTGTTAACTTCGAATGTTGGTTAAAAGGCATGGTTGTAAGCTTGTCTATTCAGGATGTAAATTCTAATAAGTGAATAAACTCTTGATTAGAATTGTTGATCCAATGGAACAATTTGGGTCCGTTTAGAGCAGGTGTGTCAAACTTGCTTTCGTGGAGGGCCCCATCACGGTTGTGTTCAACCTCAGGGGGCCAGGGTGGACGTGGCCACCTCGACGTCACTTGTATTGGGGGTGCCTGTAGTGACCCCAGTGCTCTGCCAGCGAAAACAGGGTCCCAATCTCTGTTTTTGGTTGCCATGGCCTCATACAACCCTCTGCTGGTGAAAACGGAGCTTAGATCTGGCTTGCGGCCCCGCAAGCCAGATCTAAGTACCCCACGGCCGAATCCGGCCCCTGGGCCTTGACTTTGTCACCCCTGATTTAGAGCCTCAGATTTGATTTTCAGGTATAAAGGTAAAGGTTCCCCTCGCACACGTGTGCTAGTCGTTCCCAACTCTAGGGGGTGGTGCTCATCTGTTTCAAAGCCGAAGAGCCAGCGCTGTCCGAAGATGTCTCCGTGGTCATGTGGCCGGCATGACTCAACGCTAAAGGCGCACGGAACGCTGTTCCCTTCCCACCAAAGGTGGTCCCTATTTTTGCTACTTGCATTTTTTACCTGCTTTCGAACTGCTAGGTTGGCAGAAGCTGGGACAAGTAACGGGAGCTCACCCCGTTACGCTGCGCTAGGGATTCGAACCGCTGAACTGCCGACCTTTCAATCGACAAGCTCAGTGTCTTAGCCCCTGAAACCGAGGTGCCTCAAAAGTCTGTCCAGATGGAGGAATGGCTTGAAGAGGTCTGAAGGATCCCTCTGATTTGGATAGGCCAGTTCGTTGCATGGAAGCTTCATGCCTCCCCAACACTTCAGGATCCTTTTCTACCACTTGGCTGATTTTGCTAGGCAGAAAAAAGGCATTGCCTCAGCACGATGGTATTTCAGGACCGGGGGAGTCTGCTTTATCTCCGACAGTGTTGCCGGAGAGGCTCATACCAGCTTCCCTGGAGGTGGTGCCATCTCTAGACCATTGGCATTTAATGCCCACAGCTTCCCACTCCGTTTATCATGCAAGCGGCAGATAGTAGAATTTAAACTCCAATGCATCTGGAGGGCATCGGGCTTTTCACTACTGCCTCAGAAATGTGTTTTAAGGATTAGAATGAAGTTCACTGATTTAGTAAACTTGGAGGGAAGGACTAGACCAGTGATGGCTAACTTTTTCGGCGCCGAGTGCCAAAAGTGCTGGCTCACCCATAATGCAATGCATGTGTGCCCCCCTGCACCCCACCAGTGTGCGTGCACACCCATGTGCACCCCACCCCTTGCACATGTGCACATGACCCCCCCATGTGCACCCCATCCCCCATGCATGCATGTGCAAACCCCATGTGCGACTCATCCCCATGCATGCACATGCACACCTTGCATTGTGCCCCACCCCTTGCGCATGTGCGCGCATCTCCTGCATGCACCCAGCCCCCCCATGCATGCATGGCAGAGACCCAAAAACCAGGGTGGATTTGTTTTAAATCGAGTTGATTTAAATCACAATTTAAATCATGATTTAAATCACTAGTAAAAAAGCTCGATTTAAATCATAATTTTTAAAGAGCAACTGTCATCTCTGTTACTCCTTTGACCCACTGTTGACTCACCGATAGTCCCAGTGTTGCAGAATATACAGCCTCATGCTACATAACTAAGCTCCATTTCATGCTGAATAAACTAAATTATTTATGTATCTTAAATAGAAAACTATCTTACGATAGATTTTCACCCCAAAAGTTTTTTATTAAAATAAATTCAATAAAAATCAAAAAAATCCGATTTAAATTTTAAAAAATCTGATTTTTTTGATTTTTTTTAAAAAAATCATTTATTTTTATCCACCCTGCCAAAAACCAACTGGCTAGTGGGAGGTGCACACACATGTGAGCTGGGCCGACAGCTCGCATGCCCGCAGAGAATATGTGCCACCGTGTGCCACAGGTTCGCCATCACAGGACTAGACCAAAGCTGGGAAAGAATCACTTTCAGTTTTAGGGACAAACCAAAGAGCCAACCCCGGTTGTTTTTCAAAGGTGCTGATGATAGTCTACAACCCCCTAGTGTCCCAAAAGTGCTTTTTCAGGAGGCAGCTGGACTTCCTTCTTTTTTCTTTTGAAGACATTTCGCTTCTCATCCAAGAAGCTTCTTCAGCTCTGACAGGATGGTGGGGAATGGAAGGATTTATATTCCTTGCAGACAGAGCTGGTCATTTGCATCCTTTTAGAGGGTCGTTGTAGCCCTTGGAGTTTTATCTGTGTCCTCAGGGTCACCTGAGTAGTGCAAATGGTTCCTGTAGTCTGCAATTTTTTCTTCCCTGGAAACCCATTCCTACTCCCACACCATTCAAAGGGTCTTCATCCCAAATTGTGTAGCTAAAGGTCTGTAGAGATTCTCAGTCATTCAGGTCATGGTTGTCCCAAAGGTGCTTTTTCAAGAGGCAACTGGAGTTTCTTGTTTTTTTTCTTTTGAAGACACTTCGCTTCTCATCCAAGAAGCTTCTTCAGCTCTGACAGGATAGTGGGGAATGGAAGGATTTATATTCCTTGCAGACAGCTGGTAGGTCGTTTTAGCTATAGAATTTGGGATGAACACCACTGGTGGGTTTCAAATTTTTTTACTACCGGTTCTGTGGGTGTGGCTTGGTGGGTGTGGCGTGGCTTGGTGCGCATGGCTTGGTGGGCATGGCAGGGGAAGGTTACTGCAAAATCCCCATTTCTTCCCAATCAGCTGGGACTTGGGAGGCAGAGAATAGATGGGGGCAGGACCAGTCAGAATTTTTACTACTGGTTCTCCAAACTACTCAAAATTTCTGCTACCGGTTCTCCAGAACTGGTCAGAACCTGCTGAAACCCACCTCTGATGAAGACCCTTTGAATGGTGTGGGAGTAGGAATCGATTTCCAGACTGCAGGAACCAGGAGCACCATTCAGGAGACCCCGAGGACACAGACAAACCTCCAAGTGGCCTCAACGACCCTCTAAAAGGATGCAAATGACCAGCTGTCTGCAAGGAATATAAATCCTTCCATTCCCCACTATCCTGTCAGAGCTTCTTGGATGAGAAGTGAAACGTGAAAAGTGAAAAGAAAAAAAACCAGAAAGCCCAGTTGCCTCCTGAAAAAGCATGACTTGGATGACCGAGAATCTCTGCAGACTTCCAACCCTTTAGTAGCTTCTGACTAGGTACCTAAAAGATGATATCTCCCAATATTTTCCAACCTGGTGAGACCCAGCTTGTGGCTGTAGGTTGGTGGGTTCATCTCATTTTCTGACTCTTCATTCATCTTAGGAAGAAGCCAAAGGTTCAAGTAAGGATCCTGAACTCTCTTTAGTGATAAACCCCAGTGGAATAGAGTGCATTGAAGGGTTATGAGAGCACGGACTCTTAAGTCTGCTTATCTCAGTCCAGGAAAGGTCACCAAAGGCTACCTGTTCCTCTAGTGCAGTGCTGGCTGGCCAATTTTGGTAATTGAAGTCCTCAAATCTTGCCAAGTTTGGAGACTCCTAGTCTAAGGACTACGGGAGTTTCTTGGATGAGATTACTAACTTCTCAACCCAACCCCTGAATAGGAAAGACTTTTCAAGGAATGGCCTTGCCTTCTGCAAAGATTGAATCTTGGTTTGAATTCTACTTTCCTATGAGAAAAATATTGATTTGATTTTTAGATGATGAGAATATTGGCTTTGAAGAAGGAAGCTAATTTAAAAAGCACCCAGGGCAGGAATTAGTTTAACAATAACAACAAAAGGAGCCTGGATAGCTCTGCAGACTAAAGCACTGTAATTTAACACCAACTGTCTGCAATTAAAGTAAGTTCGAATCTCACCAGGCTCAAGGTTGACTCAGCCTTCCATCCTTTCTAAGATGGGTAAATTGAGGACCCAGTTTGTGGGGGCAATAAGCTGACTTTGTATAAAATATACAAAAGTATGAAGGCTATTGCTTAACGCACTGTAAGCCGCCCTGAGTCTCCGGAAAAGGGCGGCATATAAATCAATTTTTTTTAAAAAAAAGAATCTTTTTGACACTTCTTGAGAATTGTTCTCAGTTGTTTATTCTGGCCTCTAGAAGAGAATTCACACAACTCATTAATTCGTAATATGATTTACTTAGGTTTTGCTTAATCCAGTGTGTGAATAGCTTTTTTTTATTTTGCAAACCATTATTCGCAAGTTTGTGGTTTATAGTTTTTAATGTTCCATCTTTTGGCTTGGGTTCAAAGATTAAGTGATGAAGCTAAAAGAGAATTACTGATCCACAGAGTTCCATGATTGTGGGAACTTTTCCTAATCCATTGTGCTGGTTCTCAAAGTGTGTTATATGAAGCTTTATTTGCAGATTAGCCTCAGTGCTATCTCCTCGGTGGTTTAATAGCCTGCCCAAATTAAAGATGTGAAGACTCTGGAAAAAATGGAAAGATAGAAGAGAATATTTGTAGCTCAGGGTTGAAATGAGGAGTCCTTGATGCTCTCTGAGCTTGGTTGTTTTCTTGCAACCTAACTAGATTGTTTTCATTACCTAACTAGGTAACATCATCAGCACGGTTGCCTGCAAGAAAACAACCAAGGTCAAAGAGCACCAAGGATGCCACAAAATGGAAAGAACTAGGAGATACCTTTCCCTTTAGGAAATAAAAACCCCTAATTCTTGATTTCTGAGACAAACCAGAATCATTAATCAAGGTTTGTTTTAAACTGTGGCTTGTGTTTAGTTTGAGCAAACTATTGCTGGCAATATCATACCTGCTTTAGCTGCTCTTCTTGGCCAATTTGCTTTTTCCCTAGTATATTTGGATTGATAAAGATTCTTGTGGTTTCCTATATCCAAAATGTCAAATAATATATAACCTTATAGTTTTGAACAAATTATAACAAATTCAAATACATCCAAAAATAAATCGTTCCCATTGCTTAAAAACAAAAAACTGTAAATCACAATCAGGGTGCATTTGATTTAAATCACAATTTAAATCATGATTTAAATCACTAGTAAAAAGGCTTGATTTAATCAACTCAATTTAAATCATAATTTTTAAAGAGCAACTGTCATCTCTGCTACTCCTTTGACCCACTGTTGACTCACCGATAGTCCCAGTGTTGCAGAATATACAGCCTCCTGCTACATAACTAAGCTCCATTTCATGCTGAATAAACTAAATTATTTATGTATCTTAAATAGAAAACTATCTTACGATAGATTTTTACCCCAAAAGTTTTTTATTAAAATAAATTCGATAAAAATAAAAAAAAATCCGATTTAAATCAAAAAAATCTGATTTTTTTTTATTTTTTTAAAAAAATCATTGATTTTTATCCACCCTGATCACAATTCAGGATGCAGAACAGAATTGATGTGAAATGAAAAAGTTTTTACTTGCTGGTGAAAAGCCAATTGAGCAATTAGTTTGTTCTCCGTTGGTCAAGAATTCCAAGGGATATAGATAGCAACCAAAAAAAACCCTTTTTCTTGCATTCACCTTAAAAATGTAAAGGTTCCCCTCACACATATGTGCTAGTCGTTCCCGACTCTAGGGGGGCGGTGCTCATCTCCGTTTCAGCTGAAGAGCTAGCCTGTCTGAAGACGTCTCCGTGGTCATATGGCCAGCATGACTCAACGCCAAAGGCGCACAGAATGCTGTTCACTTCCCACCAAAAGTGGTCCCTATTTATCTACTTGCATTTTTTACGTGCTTTCGAACTGCTAGGTTGGCAGAAGCTGGAACAAGTAACGGGAGCTCATCCCGTTATGCGGCACTAGGGATTCGAACCACTAAACTGCCAACCTTTCGATTGACAAGCTCGACATCTTAGCCACTGAGCCACCGTGTCCTTTGATACTTAAAATTACTCAAAATTCAAATTCACCTTAGATACTCCAAATTGATGATGGTGAAGAGCAGGGTTCCCAACCTTGGCAATGTTAGATGTGTGGACAGCCATGCTGGCTGGCAAATTCTGGACATTGAAATCTACATATCTTAACATTGCCACGGTTGGGAAACCCTGGTGTAGAGAGAGCTTTTCCCTGAAGGTAAAACCTAGAATAGAATAGAGCTGGAAGGGACCTTGGGAGTCTTCTAGTCCAAGCAGGAGACCCTCTAACAGTTGAGAAAAGTGACTGTCCGGTCTCTTCTTAAAAACCTCCAGTAATGAAGCACCCACAACTTCTGAAGGCAAGCCATATCACTGGTTAATTGTTCTCACTGTTAGAAGTTTCTGCTTAATTCCAGGTTGCTTCTCTCCTTGATTAGTTTCCATCCATTGTTTCTTGTCTTGCCTTCTGGTCCTTTGGAAAATAAGCTGACCCCTTCTTCTTTGTGGCTGGCCTTCAAATACTGGAACACTGCTATCATGTCTTGGTGAGCCTTGGTGGCGCAGCAGACTAAAGCGCTGTTAAGTAGCACCAGCTGCCTGCAATTACTGCGAGTTCAAATCTCACCAGGCTCAAGGTTGACTCAGCCTTCCATCCTTTCTAGGTAGGTAAAATGAGGACCCGGATTGTGGGGGCAATAAGCTGACTTTGTATAAAAAAGAACACCGCTTGGGGAGCCGAAAGCCCTACTAAGCAGGTATATACAAAAGTATGAAGGCTATTGCTTAACGCATTGTAAGCCGCCCTGAGTCTCCGGAGAAGGGTGGCATATAAATCGAACTAATAAATAAATGTCACCCCCTAGACCTTCTTTTCTCTAGACTAGCCATATGGCAGACTGCTTCATATGGGAAACTGATCTTATAAATATGCTGGTCCAAAGTAATGTACGTTGACCAACGAACTGATTGACTGTAGATTTGATCCTCCAAAAATGGTGATTTCAGAAAATGCACCAGAAGGCAGATGACATTAGATATATTTCTAATCGTCCTCTCATGAACTAGAACTTTTCCAAACGGATTCCTAGAAATCAGATTCATAAGCAGACTTTAGACATTGTCACATTATATTTGCTTCCAAGCTAGGGGCTCTCTGCAGGATATGGTCAAAAAAAGTCAAGATGGCAGCCACAATGGCAGCTACAAAGCTCCACGACGCACCTAAAAACAAAGCCATACTCCAAACACATCGTTGGGTGGCTATAGACATTTTCGATCATAGCCTGCAAACACTCCTTCTTCCAAGGATCAAAAAGGTGGTTTCTCTCCTTTTAAAGCAGCATTCTCCACGTGTTTGTACTACCCTTTCCATCACTCGGAACGTCCCGGCTGATGAGCATGGGACCTCTAATCCAGCAGAAGTGAAGCACGTTGGTTTGAAAGACGGCTTGGCTAGGGAGTTGCCGAGGGCTTCGAAAGCCGGCTTTAGATTCCTACTTAGGAAAAGAACCTCAGTGAGTGAGTTTCGCACTAAAAACTCTTAACTTCTGGGGGGAGATTATTTGATCCAGCGTAGAAGGAAAGAAATCCCCACGGAGGATAAGGCTATTAATAGCTACAGTACTAGACTTGGGAGCTATATTTTGCCCTGGGTATCCTAGACAGTGGACTTCTAAATGCCCATTGCTGAGCGGGTGCCCCAAAGTGCAATTTCCATTCATGCTTTGTGAGTTGATTTCTCAGAGCCTGCCAGCTGTCCTCCCTGGAAACCATGCTGGTCAGGACCAGGGTGGATAAAAATCAATGGTTTTTTTAAAAAAAATCAAAAAAATCAGATTTTTTAAAATTTAAATCGGATTTTTTTTATTTTTATCGAATTTATTTTAATAAAAAACTTTTGGGGTAAAAATCTATCGTAAGATAGTTTTCTATTTAAGATACATAAATAATTTAGTTTATTCAGCATGAAATGGAGCTTAGTTATGAAGCATGAGGCTGTATATTCTGCAACACTGGGACTATCGGTGAGTCAACAGTGGGTCAAAGGAGTAGCAGAGATGACAGTTGCTCTTTAAAAATTATGATTTAAATCGGGTTGATTTAAATCAAGCCTTTTTACTAGTGATTTAAATCATGATTTAAATTGTGATTTAAATCAACTCAATTTAAATCAAATCCACCCTGGTCAGGACAGGGGAAAAATGAGAGATATTTTAAAAACGTCCGAATACTTCTCATCCTCTTTCCAAAGTGCCTGGCTGGCTGAGATTTACTTGAAATTTCAGCTACTTCGTTTCCCTTGCCTCATTAAAAGCCCATGATTCTTCCAGCAGTCATCCCAATCCACATCTCCTTGAGCTGACCGGTTGTTCAGTTTTTTAATCATTTCACCTGTGTTTTTGTTTGGTTTCCTTTCAATACACCGCTGATAGTGGAAAAAGCTGCTTTTGATGGCCACCATCGTGTTACTGTATATTTGAGGGTGGGGGTGTTACTTAAAGAGAAATGCTCCCCCATTTGCAGTTGGCCTTTCCTCCCCCTCCCCCAAATAAAATGATCATTTTGAACAACATTCCTGCATTCTCTAGTGTAAGAAGTTAGCATCCACCCCTTTCCTAGAGGAATGAAATATTTTGGGAAATATTAAAAAGGCTGAATATTAGGTTTCCCTGGATGAGTAATGGAGAAGCATGTTTTAAGGATGAAGCAGCTCCCATCTTCCTGCCCCCCCCCTTTTGTCAATGGGCCAGAGGCAGAAACTCAATCTTTGTCAATGGACCATCATCTGCAACACAATAGGATCCATCTAGCAACAGAAACTCACCACATGGCACCTGAGAAGATTACATCAGCCAGCAAGGCTAGCTAAGACCCCCACCCCCTGGGAGTCTGACAACCAATCAGGATACTCTTTCTGGGCCCCAGGAAGTTCAAAGCCAGAGAGAGCATAAAATCCGGGGACTCACAGCATCTCAACCCTTTTCTGTTCAGGAACTCAAACCATGTGATCCTGTCCACCATTAAACCATCTTTCCAAGCAGTCTCCATGTTTCCAGTGTCTTTTTCCCCACTTGGAGCTGAACCCAGAAGGATATTTCTTCCTACACTAGGTTTCAGGACATCAGGAGTGTATGGGGGGGAAAAAAACGGAAGAGACCTTGGAGTCTTCTAGTCTCTAGACCCTCTGGACAAATGGCTAGTTTAATAGCTAAAACATGTTTTCAGTGGATAAAATATGTAAAATTCAGAGGCACTGAGATAAACAGGTGCAACCAAGTTGGTTCTGCATGGAAGCTGCTTCTCTCAAAATTCGTTTTGAATTTTGAGTCAACCTTCAGTGGACTCCTGAAATCTCCCCTCAGTTCTCTGTGCAGGGTAACCTCTCTCTCTCTCTTTCTCTCTCTCACTCTCTCTCTCTCTCTCTCTGTGTGTGTGTGTGTGTGTTTAAAAAACTGGGATTCTGTCCTTGAAAACACAAATGCAAGAGCCAGAAGTGTTCCCAGCTGCTTTGCCTTTCCTGGGGAAATTGGGGGTGAGGGGAGCTTTGCAGGGCTGGGCATGAGATATGCTGCCCATCCTGGGGACTGTTTTGTTTTTGTTTTTTTGTTTTTTGGTGATGGGAAACTCTGGCCTTTGTGTGAGGTTTGCTGGAGCAGATTGAGGCGCTCATGTGATTAACGGCATGTGTTAGCCTTGGGCTAGCTCTTCCCCCCCCCCCCACCATTTTCCCTTTGGGACCCCCGTGTTTTGCCCTCCCCTTCACATAATTTATTGTAACAGCAGGACAGCGTGTGGGAGAACTGGCTTGGACGGAGAGGAAGAGGAGAGGGCTCTCTTCAAAAGCCCACTGTGAAAAGAAGCTCATTCTGGTGTCTGGGAGCATCTATGCCTCTCCCCTCCCTTTTTCTCCCCTCCCCACTCTGGATTCTGCTGGGGGTGGGGGTGGGGCTGCAGGATTTAAATAGAGGTGTTGATTTCGTGTGCCTTCCTAAGTGTGTGTCTGTGTGGGTCAAGCGGTTAATAAGAGGTGTAAATCTAAACCTGGATGATAGCTGTTAAGGAAAAGTCCCAAAGGTGCTTTTTCCAAAAGGCAACTGGATTTCCTTTTCCCTTCGAAAACATTTCGCTTCTCATCCAAGAAGCTTCTTCAACTCCTGGATTGGATGAGAAGTCCAGTTGCCTTTTGGAATAAGATGCCTGTAAAAGATGGCTTCCAGGTCTGACAAAAAGCATTTTTGGGACAATTGTGACCTGGATCTGTTGAGAATCTCCCCATAGACGTGTTGAGGGAAAGGCCTGTAAGAAGGCACTGGCTTCAACTCTTGTTTCTGCACTCTTCCCATCCCTGGGCTTGGCCCCTCTTAAGTGGGAAGTTGGAACCGGCTTCTTCCTCTGAATGGAGGGGGGGGGGTACAGTGGGGGGAGGGAATCCCAGGTCCTTCTGTTGCGGCTGCTTTGCAAATCCATTATGTGGCAGCAGAAAAGGCCCCCAAAGACCCCTCCTCCCCCATTTCCCCTCCTTTGAGGCTCCTCCATTTGCATGACAAAGTGAGGACTGCTTTGAGGTGGGAGTATGCAAAGGGAGCCCCTACCCACCGGTCTCCAAGCAGAACAGGAAAGGGGGGTTGGGTGGAGGAAGGTTCCCTAGCCAGCTTGGATTTATAAATCCGTCTTAATAGAAAAACTCTTGTCTCTTATGTTAAACCATAATCCTGTTTACTGTCTGTGGCTAACCGTGTGAATCAACGGATGTGGTTTGCAAGCTTAGGGTAGCATGATGGCTGGGGAATTCTGGGACTTGAAGTCCACACATCTTAATTTTCCTGAAGTTGAGAAACATTGGTTGGGTGGTGTGTGTCATTTATTTTGTGATCCCCATTAATTTCAGTTTATTCAGCAAACCACGGTTTCCAAAATGGTAGTCTTCCATAATAGTTAAAATCAGTTGGGTACATGACTCAACTGATGGAACTACAACCTTGAGTTTTGTGGCCTAAGTCCTCACCAAGTCCATCTAAGTCCTTACCAGGCCAGCTCCTGCTTATCTCCCAAACCCACAGAAGATCTAGCTATGGAGACTATGGATCTGTTGATGGGATCTGTTTGTGGTTATTCACAACCTCAGTTTAGTATTTTGTGTAAATCCACCCGGTGCATGTATCGACAAGCTTCTTTTGGGCCAACTGCGAATTCCTCTAATGTCCTTTCATTCCTTCACTATGGCTGCCTCGTTGATGGACTGACAACTGAGTCCTGGAGGAAATGGAAAGAAGGCTGAGGAACAGAAGGATACGACCCAAAATATGCCACTCCTGGTCACCTTGCTCTTCTTCCAAGACTTTTCTGCCTCTCTAGAGTTGGATCTTGAACTGAGTGGCTAACACAAATTTCTCTGCTTTTACTATCATGAATCTTTAAGGAAGCAAATGATCCTTTGCTTAATCTTGTGAAGTAGGAACAGTGTGTTCTGCTCCTAGCCTGTGAAGAAGCACAGAATTGATGAGTGAAGATGTGGTATTGTGGAATTCATAATCTTTTTTTGTTTGTTGCAGAGGCGTTACTGTATTCTTCCCAATAGATGAACCACTGAGAGTGTCTTGGTTGCGACAGAATATCCTTCAAATACCATAAATAAGAAAAAAAATCATTTGAATGGGCAAGGTTAACAAATTTTATGACAGCCAGCAAAGACTTCCCTGGATTTTTAACTTCAAAAGTTCGATTGTCCCTACTTTCCTTGATGGTTGAGAACTTGCTGCAAGTTTTTAAAAATGGCATTTTAATCTTTGACCCTAAAATCCTCCCATACAAAGTGGAATACTTTGACTTCACAGGAAGTGGGAAACTAGGAATCTTCTTGATCTTCTTTACTGCTTCTTTTCAAGAATTTGTCATGTTTCTGTAATGATTCTAGACTTGGTCTCTTAAGAGCCCATTGCTAGTTCTCCTTCTCAAATCAAATTTTCCTTGTTAGTTGCGAAGTCGTGTCCGACCCATTGCGACCCCATGGATAACGTTCCTCCAGGCCTTCCTGTCCTCTACCATCCTCTGGAGTCCATTTAAGCTCACGCCGACTGCTTCAGTGACTCCAGCCAGCCACTTCGTTCTCTGTCGTCCCCTTCTTCTTTTACCCTCAATCTTTCCCAGCATTAGGCTCTTCTCCAGTGAGTCTTTCCTTCTCATTAGGTGGCCAAAATATTTGAGTCTCATCTTCAGGATCTGGCCTTCTAAAGAGCAGTCAGGGTTGATCGCCTTGCAGTCCAAGGGACTCGCAGGAATCTTCTCCAGCACCATAGTTCAAAGGCCTCAATTCTTTGGCGCTCAGCCTTTCTAATGGTCCAACTTTCACAGTCATACATTGCAACAGTCATATTTTCATATTAAATTCTTCAATTTTCCTTGGAGATCTTCAATGTTCACAGTTGATCTTCTGACCCCTTCCCTTCATGGATTACGTTCCATATACATTATATTCTAGAAGAAGAGAACGCTGCTGCATATTTTATAAGGATGGGATTTAGCTGCCCAAGAAACCTTTTCCATGCATGTCTATGGAGATTCTCAGTCATCCAGGTTGTCCCAAAGGTGCTTTTTCAAAAGGCAACTGAACTTTGTTTTATCCTTGAAGATAATTTGTTTCTCATCCAAGAAGCTTCCTCAGTTCTGACTGAATGGTGGAGGGAATCTTTTCACCCACCACCATTCAGTCAGAACTGAAGAAGCTTCTTGGATGAGAAGTGAAATTTTGAAAAAGAACCTTTGGCCACTTTTCCATGTATTTTTTGAAAGCAGCCTGTCCTGAAAAGTTTCATCAGCCAGAAATTGGAGTAGGTAGGGATTTCATGACTGAGTAAGTAAAGTCTTCAGCCTCCGTCCTCTTCCTCTTTTTTACGAAGCCAATCTCACTCACACCACGTGGGTATAATGCATTCATTGGAAGAAGCAATTTGTATGCTAGAACTCAGTGTTTCTGGTCCTAGAAACCCATTGGAATGTTTAACTTGATAGCTTGTTTTCTGTATATAGGAATTGTAATAATCTGGCATTTGTAAGACTTGTGTTACATAAAAGTATTCCCTTCTGAATTCCTTTCAAATCACTTCAGGAAATAAAAGCTGAATAACAATATCTGAATGCTTTTCATAACTGTTTTATGTACTTTTTAAAATAGAAAATGTTTTACGCTCCTCCCTTCCCCTTTTTTCTAAAGTTTTTAAAAGAAAAAATAATAAGACCAGGGATGGGAGAGATGATGAGTGAAAAACACTCCTTACCCACTTCTATTTCTTTCTTTTTTGGCTTGTCTTTGCATCTCTAAGGAGGAACTCACAGTCACTAACTTAAGTCACTAAACTAGAGAATAGTATAAGCACATGAGCCATTAGATCAAAAGTGGGTTTCAGCAGGTTCTGACCAGTTCTGGAGTAGTGGAAATTTTGAGTAGTTCGGAGAACCAGTAGTAAAAATTCTGCCGCCCCCATCTATTCTCTGCCTCCCAAGTCCCAGCTGATCGGGAGGAAATGGGCATCTTGCAGTAACTTTCCCCTGGATTGGGGAGGGAATGGAGATTTTACAGTATCCTTCCCATGCTACGCCCAGCAAGCCATGCCACGCCCAGCAAGCCACACCCACAGAACCGGTAGTAAAAATTTTTTGAAACCCACCACTGCAGTAGATCCTTCTTTAGTACAGACTCTTGAATAAAATCCATAATAATACTATTGTTACTATTACTATTCTTCTTCTCATCTTTCCTATTACCTATTTCCTTATCTTTTTATGACTATAACTCCGTTGCTCGTATCTTACGATTTATATTAATTGTTTTATTTAGCATCCTAGGATGATTTGTCTTGATTGCTTATTTAGTATCCTTCTAACTATCTCTTAAGTGTTGTATCTTGCGATTTCCGATGAATGTAACTTATGATTATGATCATGATTTATCACATGTTGCTCGTATGCATACTGAGAGCTTATGCACCGGAGACCAATTTCTTGTGTGTCCGATCACACACTTGGCCAGTAAAGAATATTCTATTCTATAGTTCAGTGATGGCTAACCCTTTTGCTGCCGTGGGCCAAAAACGGGGGGAGCGCGGGGGGGGGGGCGCATGCATGCCCACACCCATAATTCAATCCCCCTCAGCGACCGCCCCTCCGCGCATGTGCGCGCAACCCCTCCGCTTTTGACACATGACGGCAAAAAAGTTACCGGTGGGGGTTTTAGCCTGGGGAGAGCGAAAACGGCTCCCCCCCACCCCAGAGGCCCACTGGAGGCCGGAAATGACACGTTTCCCGACTTCCAGTGGAACCAGAAGGCCCGAAAATCAGATGGCGAGCTGGGCTAGGGCAATGCTAATGTGCCTACAGATAAGGCTCAGGTGGCACACGTGCCATAGGTTCTCCATCACGGCTATAGTCTCTATTCTATTCCTATTCCATTTCTATTTTCTATTCCCTTCCCATTCCCTTCCCTTCTATTCTTTATACGGAATGTCACCTCATTTTTATCAACGCCATAATCTTGCGAGGCAGAATGAAGGCAGAGGATGATGTGGCTTCACTAAGCATGAAGAATCCGTTAATTGGGTGGTGTAGACGAAGAAGGCTTGAGTTGAAATGCATGAACCCCGATCTTTAAGCCGGAGGGGGCAATCACCTGTTGTGCATGGCTCGAGTCTTGTCTGCAATCAAGATTTTTATTCCACATGAGCTCTGTTGGGTTCTTGATTGACACTGAGCTTAGTTACAGATAGTTCATTGCAAGGAGTCCTCAACTTAAGGCCAGTTGCTTAGCGATCGTTTGAAGTTATGACCTACCTGTGGAACAATGGAATTTCAACCCAGTTTCAAAGTTCCAACTGTTCCCCCAGCCCTGGTCATGTGACTGCCCTTTGGGCAGTTGGCATCACTACCACATTTATGCCATTTTGCAGCATCTGACACGTCCCTCTTTCACGATGGTTTTGCCGAAAACCAGCAGCTACTTTGCTTAACAGCTGCCAGGAAAAAACAAAGTCATGAGAAATCAACCAGTTTATGACCATCACGACATAACGACTGCAGAGGTGGGTTTCAGCAGCTTCTGACCAGTTCTGGAGAACCGGTAGTGGAAATTTTGAATAGTTCGGAGAACCGGTAAATACCACCTCTGACTGGCCCCGCCCCCATCTATTCTCTGCCTCTCGAGTCCCAGCTGATTGGGAGGAAATGGAGATTTTGCAGTATCCTTCCCCTGGAGTGGGGAGGGAATGGAGATTTTATAGTAACCTTCCCGTGCCACGCCCACCAGGGGTGAAATCCAGCAGGTTCTGGAGAACCGGTAGCGGAAATTTTGAGTAGTTCGGAGAACCGGCAAATACCACCTCTGGCGGGTCCCAGAGTGGGTTGGGAATGGAGATTTTGCAATATCCTTCCCCCAGGAGTGGGGAGGGAATGGGGATTTTGCAATATCCTTCCCCTGGGGTGGGTGAGAATGGAGATTTTGCAGTATCCTTCCTCTGCCACGCCCACCAAGCTACACCCACAGAACCAGTAGTAAAAATTTTTTGAATCCCACCACTGAATGATTGTAATGAGCAAACTCCATTATGTTAAATATGTTGAGAACTATTGTATCATGCCAGGTAACATCCTCACAGTATAGCATGGACCATGAGCTCAACAATTCAGCCCTGAGCCACAGATGTTCTTCACTCTGTGCCTGGGAGCCTTCTGTCTTGCTAGGCTGCTTAAGTGTCTGCAGATCTGTGACTGGGGAAGCTTGACAGACAGGCTGGGCTGAGGAATCGGAGGCTGGCTCCAAGTCACTCAAGGAGCTTTGCAGACTCAAGATGGATCTGAACTTGAACTTCCTAATCGGGTCTCCAGTGCTTGCTCCCCCACCAGCCCTCCCTGAGAGGGAAGGTGCTGAAGCTGAAAAAGGGATTATGCGATTATAGCTACTGTCCATTTCAAGTCTTTATTACTTTCTGGAGCAACCGCACTGGAGAAAAACAGGTGCTGTTTATGCAACGGGAGCCAGTCAATCCCAGGGGACCATTTTCCAGTGGTGGTGGCTCTTCCCAACTTGGCTGGAGTGCCAAGTTGGCTTTTATCAGTGGTAATTTTTGTTGAATTTTTGTTGAATTTTATCAGTGGTAATTTTTGTTGAATTGGTATCCTGCCTTCCCTTCAAGGAAGAACCAGGGGTGAAATCAGAATCAGGGGTGAAATCCAGCAGGTTCTGGAGAACCGGTCGCGGAAATTTTGAGTAGTTCAGAGAACCGGCAAATACCACCTCTGGCTGTCCCCAGAGTGGGGTGGGAATGGGGATTTTGCACTATCCTTCCCCCAGGAGTGGGGAAGGAATGGGGATTTTGCACTATCCTTCCCCTGCCACGCCCACCAAGCCACACCATGCCCACTAAGCCACGCCCACAGAACCGGTGGTAAAAAAAAATTTGAATTTCAACACTGCACAGAACAGAGGATGAACAGTGCACTTTTCCCTCCCAATTTTATTTCTGTACTATAATGAAAATCCCGAGAGGTAGGTTGAGTGGAGGGGAAAGCTTTCTCCTCCCAGCTCAACCTGGATCTCAAGGTTGGTGTCTATGGAGATTCTCAGTCATTCAGATCACGGTTGTCCCAGAGGTGCTTTTTCAAAAGGCAACTGGACTTTCTTGGTTTTTCCCTGAAGACATTTTGCTTCTCATCCAAGATAGACAGATAGAAGATAGATAGAATTCTTTATTGGCCAAGTGTGATTGGACACACAAGAAAGAGCCAAAGTGGCGCAGTGGTTAGAGTGCTGTAATGCAGCTACTTCAGCTGACTGCTAGTTCAGCAGATCAGTGGATCAAATCTCACCAGCTCAAGGTTGACTCAGCCTTCCATCCTTCGGAGGTGGGTAAAACCCAGATTGTTGGGGGCAATATGCTATTTAGTATACTGTCTTTGGTGTGTAAGCCGCCCAGAGTCCTCGGAGAGTGGGCGGCATAGAAATATGCCTAATAAAAAATAAAAAATTGCCTTTGGTGCATAGGCTCTCAGTGTACATAAAAAGAGAAGATACGTTCGTCAAGAATCATAAGGTACAACACTTAATGATAGTCATAGGGTACAAATAAGCAATCAGGAAACAATATCAATATAAATCTTAAGGATACCAGCAACAAAATTACAGCCATACAGTCATAAGTGGAAGGAGATGGGTGGTGGGAACGATGAGAAGATTAATAGTAGTGCAGACTTAGTAAATAGTTTGACAGTGTTGAGGGAATTATTTGTTTAGCAGAGTGATGGCATTCAGGAAAAAACTGTCCTTGTGTCTAGTTATTCTGGTGTGCAGAGCTCTAGAAGCTTCCACAGAACGGAACTGAAAAAGCTTCTTGGATGGGAAGTGAAACGTCTTCAAGGGGAAAAAAAAAGCAAGTCCAGTTGCCCCTTGAAAAAGCACCTTTGGGTCTCCAGGTTGGGTTCCCGGGCTCTCCCAAGGAGCTAAGGAGAAACTTGGGCCTAGCTTGTTGTCTTCAGGGTGCTAGCTAATCTTGAAGTGAGGCAGAATAGAAAGCTCAGTTGGACCAAGGTTAGCTTGTGGCGAGATGGGTGGCAAACAAATTTAATCAATCAATAACAATAAATACCTTTCTGAATTCATAACAGCCCAAACTTGGAGAAATTCAATTTTCTCTTCCGTTCAAGGTCCAGGGGAACACCCTAATTTAGTTGCTTACATTGCTCTGACTTTTTAGCAGCTTCAAGCAAGTCTCCGCTGGGCTTAGCACCTGTCCAGGTAGGCTGGAAGGATGATTAGAAAGAAGAGGAAATCCTCCCCAACACACACACACAGACACACACACAAAATCCTAAGGCGTGGGAAAATAAGAAAGGGCCAGAGCATGGATCTCTCTGGCAAGGTCCCAAATTTGTAATTTAGTCCCTGTGCTCATTCTTTCCTTGCCTGTGGCATGGCTGTAATTCTTACACACACACACACACACACACACACACCTCTTTCTCGTGTCCCTGATGAACACCCCTTTGAGTCCCTGAATTGATTCCTTGACTTGGTTAATTAATCTTTTGGGAGAAAACCTGTCTGACTGCTCCTGTTTAATCGGCCGTTTGCGTTGGGGTGTGTGTGTGTCCCGACAGCCCCCTTACCCTGGGAGCAGTTCCTCCTTGCTCCTCCTCTGCATTTCAGACCCATTGAAACGTCCAGACCCCTGTCCAAGCTCAGATTTATTTTGCAAGAGAGCAGCCCGGCTAATCCTTCAATTTGTGCGGGAGGGGGAAGGGGGACGAGAAGAGAAGAGAAGACGCATTGAAAAGGCTGAGCCCGCAGGCCATCTATGGGAGTTTGGTCCCCATTGTGAGTCTCTCGTCTGCAGCTGCGTCTTGTCCATTCATCCCAGCCCGGTCAGTGTGGGCTCTTGACGCGACGGGAGCTCACCCCGAGCGTGTTCTCAGCCTGGCTGGTGAGCCCAGGAGAGGCCTTTGTGTGTTTGGTTCGGAGCTTCTCCAGGCAAGCCTTACAGAAGTGCGTGCCCACCATAACTCCTTTTGTTCCCCTGCCAGTCCTGGAACAAAGTCCCCTGCTCAGCCCCATGGGATTGGTGGTGGTGGAGGAGGAGAGCAGGCTCGCTCGAATGCCGAGGGAAGGGCCCCGCTTTTGAAATGAGAGAGAACCAGGCCACCCCGTTCTTTTGTTTGATATGGAGGGAATTTGACCGTCTTGTCTGCCACAGATGAAGAAATTGTCATGATTATTCTCAATTCTTTCTTTGCAGAGCAAGAGTCCTGCTGAAGCAAACTTTAGAATAGGGTCTATATTCTTTAAAAAATATGGTCCATATTCCAAAAAAGGGATGTGGTGGCTTAGTGGCTAAGACACTGAGCTTGTTGATCAGAAAGGTCAGCAGTTCGGTCGTTCGAATCCCTAGTGCTGCGTAACAGGGCGAGCTCCCATGACTTGTCCCAGCTTCTGCCAACCTAGCAGTTCGAAAGCACGTGAAAAATGCAAGTAGAAAAATAGGGACCACCTTTGGTGGGAAGGTAACAGCGTTCCGTGCGCCTTTGGCATTGAGTCATGCAGGCCACATGACCACGGAGACGTCTTCAGACAGCGCTGGTTCTTCAGCTTTTTAACGGAGATGAGCATCGCCCCCTAGAGTCGGGAACGACTAGCACGCATGTGTGAGGGGAACCTTTGCCTTTACCATATTTTAAGCTGCTACCTCAGTGCAACCAATTTTATTTTTCATGACCCATCCCTGCCCACCGACCCACTGTTCTTCCTTGAGTTTCAAGATAAAAGAACAAACAGAAAATGCAGGGGGACAATATTCTGTTGTTGTTGTTGTTGTTGTTGTTGTTTCCTCCTGTAGACAAAATTGAAAATCTAGTCAAGATTGTAGGGTGAGAAGAACCGCTTGTACTTTGGTATCAGGAACGTGTCCTCCCCAGAGCCACTTTGGAAAACAAATACAGACAAATTGATAGGCACCTTCTCAGTTGGATAGCTGCTCCAAATTGCAGGTTGGGCTTAAAAAATGCGGTTTTTAAAATCAACAGGAAACCTGGTTGTCCTGGTTCATAAACTTTTGCAGGGGTGTCAAACTCAAGGCCCAGGCGCTGGATCTGGCCCATGAAGTGCTTAGATCTGGCCTACGGGGGCCACCCTGGAAACAGCGAAGGACCGGCCCCGTGGTGCCTCTTTCAGTGAAAACAGAGCATGGGAGAGCTGCAGGTGGCCCTCCCGAGCTCCATTTTCACTGGCAGAGGGTTGCAGGAGATTATATCTATCTATCTATCTATCTATCTATCTATATATCTCTATATCTAGCCACCAAAAAAGGCACCAGGTCTTTTATATATATATATGTGTGTGTGTACAGTTAATATCTCGGGTTTCTTCCCGTGTAATTGTAAACATATCCTTAAAAGGGTAGTAGCGACATTTATATATATATATATATATATATATATATATATATATATATATATATATATATATATATGTAGGTCTTTGGTTATTCGGGTTTTCTCCCGCGTAAAATTGGAAGTATGACGTTTCGACGAAGTCTCATTCGTCATCTTCAGGCTGGTGTTTTCGGCTTTGCGAAGCCGAAAACACCAGCCTGAAGATGACGAATGAGACTTCGTCGAAACGTCATACTTCCAATTTTACGCGGGAGAAAACCCGAATAACCAAAGACCTACATACAAACACCTGTGAAAACCTCAGAAAACATATATATAGGGAAGCAGTATGCTCCCTCCCGTATTAGGGTAGACCAAGTGGTTTGACAGAAAAACACTTAATATAGATCCAGTTTTATTTTCAGGGAAACATGGGTAGTAACCTCTGCCGACCTAGCCAAATAAGCGTCATTCCGTTCCATGATCATCTGTCAGTCAACAAGTGAGCAACTGCTTTTGGAACCAACCTTTGCTTCTCAGTCATTGTCAAGAGCAGCTCTATGAAGTGTGAATTGCAGTAGCTTAAGTAGATGATGACAAGGGGAAGAGTCCCTCCGGTCTAAGAAGGATTGCAACTGATGGGCCAATTCAAAGTTGGCCAGATGTTCCAGCCATGGCTTCCACTTGCTGTTCCAGGTCTTCCTAAGCAGGGAGGCTAACCAAACTTAACGTGATATAAAAGTAGCTACTTGGCTTGTAAAGAGAATCTGGTTAATCATACTATTGAACAGTGACAGTGACTTTCAAATTTCCTACAGAAAGACTAAGGGAAGTTACACAACAGGTGTGAAATGCTCCCGGTTCGGTCTGGTTCGACTGAACTGGTAGCGATGATGGCCTGTGGTTCAGAGAACTGGTAGCGATGGCAGCTCGAAGCTCCACCCACCCGCCCAGTCATTGTTACTTCCTGGTTTTAACCAGGAAGTAACCTGTCTTTTACCCTCTGTACATGCCGGTAGGGAAGATAAATAGATTTCACCCCTGCTACAGACTTGTTAGAAAGAGGGACCGCTTAGCTGGGGAAGGGAACAAGTACCATATAAAGCAGAGGTGTCCAACATTGGCAACTTTAAGACCTGTGGACTTCAACTCCCTGAATTCCCCATCTAGCCATGCATACTAGGGAATTGTGGAAGCCACATTATGCTACAGCTGCATATTAAGTATACCAGCTAATTACGGTTTATTTGACAAACGGTTGCAATATCACAATCCCCAACACAAATTCAATTGCCTTGTCCAGGAGTCAGCAACCTGTGGCTCTGGAGCCATATGTGGCTCTTTTACCCCTCTGCTGCAGCTCCCTGTAACACAAAATATGCGTCACAATCACCAATGTGCAACACCCACCGGCACACGATTTATTGAGCTTTTCAACTCCCGGTAGGCCATCCATGGATAAATCCAAGAAAAGAAAAATTTCAGAAGAAAACAGAAGGTTTAATTCAACTACCAATGCTAGTTTTGTGGCCGCTCAAATAGTCAGGCACCGGGAGGGTTTTGTGGCTCCCGGTGTTTTCTTTTCTGTGGGAAACGGGTCCAAATGGCTCTTTGAGTGTTTAAGGTTACAGACCCCTGGCCTTGTCCCTGCTAAAGTCCTGCCTTTGCCCTCCTGCCCTCTCAGAAGTGCCTTTTTCAGACTCAAATTGGAAGCAGTACATGGACCAAAGAGTGATATTTCTCAACCTCAGCAATTTCAAGAAGGGTGGACTTCAAGTCCCAGAATTCCCCAGCCAGCATGAGGAAAAACTGCCCTAGAGGATGCATAAATATGCAAAATAAACAAAAACATGCTGTTGTGGTTTTTCCCCCATATTTGGAGTCCAGGTAATGCTTCACGTTCTCTGTTCCAAGGTTATCCAACTGCTACTGCATTTTGCTTTCATTGTTAGTCAGACTGCAGACAGTTGGAGTATAGAAGCCTGCGAGACGGGATCTAATTGTTCCCTGCGCCAAAGATCTAATTGTTCCATGCGTCAGTGATTTCTCAATTGTGATTTGTTTCCAAGCACTTTCCATAAGCGGGCAGGGGGCTTAGAGAGCAGGGGAGGGGAGAGATGTCCAGACAGCTCTCTCTCCTGCAGGTTTTTTTCCCCCTCCAACTCAATCCAGCTGGATATTGAACTGGGAGATCAGATGCTCAGGAAAATGGGAACGCACCATCATCTCAAAACAGGGTGGATTTGATTTAAATTGAGTTGATTTAAGTCACAATTTAAATCATGATTTAAATCACCAGTAAAAAGGCTTGATTTAAATCAACTCAATTTAAATAATAATTTTTAAAGAGCAACTCATCTCTGCTACGCCTTTGACCTACTGTTGACTCACCGATAGTCCCAGTGTTGCAGAATATACAGCCTCCTGCTACATAATTAAGCTCCATTTCATGCTGAATAAACTAAATTATTTATGTATCTTAAATAGAAAACTATTTTACGATAGATTTTTACCCCAAAAGTTTTTTATTAAAATAAATTTGTTAAAAATAAAAAAAAATCCGATTTAAATAAAAAAATCCGATTTAAATTTAAAAAATCTGATTTTTTTTTATTTTTTTTAAAAAATCATTGATTTTTATCCACCCTGGCTCAAAAGTGGAACATGTGTTGGCCCCTCGAGTCAAAACCTCGGTTAAAAGATGGTGAATGATACAAAAGGGCACCTATCTGAGATCCTGGAGAGTGCTGGAATTTCTGATTTTTGGTTTTGTTTGGTGATTGGCCTGTGATGAGAATCCAAGCATTGTGATGTGTAAAACCCTAATTTGTAGGATTATGTCAAAGACTCGATAATCCGTTGGGTTATGTCAAAGACTCAATGAGCCGCGGTGGTGCAGTGGTTAGAGTGCAGTACTGCAGACTAATCTCACAAGGCTCAAGTTTGACTCGGCCTTGAGGTGGGTAAAATGAGGACCCAGATTGTTGGGGGCAATTGGCTGACTCTGTAAACTGCTTGGAGTGGGCTGTGAAGCACTATAAAACTGTATATAAGTCTAGGTCAGAGGTCTTCAAACTTGGCTGCTTTAAGACTTGTGGACTTCAACTCCCAGAATTCTCCAGCCAGCTGGCTGGAGAATTCTGGGAGTTGAAGTCCACAAGTCTTAAAGCGGCCAAGTTTGAAGACCTCCGTCCCTACTGCCTTGGAATAAACTTGCGCGAGCATGCTGGGAATTGTAGTATCGCTGCAAGGGAGCCCCGCGCAGCCGTAGTTCAACAACCCCGTCTTCCGCCGCAGACTCCCAGCGGGAGTCGAAGTCCACAAGTCTTAAAAGCTGCCAAGTTTGGGGACCCTTGTTCTAAGTGTTATTGCTATTGCTATCCAGGCCAAAAGTATTTAAAAAGGTTAAATCATGGCAACTCGGCTAAAGTTTGTTAATCTGAAACGTTTCGTTACTCATCCAAGTAACTTCATCAGTCAGTTTGTGAGCTTGATGCGTTTATGGCTTAGCACAGTAGGTAGTTGTGGCTTAGCCAGTGAACTCTGATTTTTTTAAAAAAACGATTTAGTGGGAAACTAAACGAAAATGTAGATCCTGCCTCTGAATTAGACGTATCTCCGCATGTTTGTACCAAAAAAAAAAAAAATGTTGCATCGGAAGGTATAGCATTTCACTTGAAACTGATCTTAGGAGAACTTCCTTCTTCAGTTATGTCTTTCTTTCCCCAGTAAGCAATAACTCATCCTCCCCAGGACTCTAATTAACTGCTGGGAGATCTTCTGATGTAGTGGAGGAAATTAACCGGTGGAGGTAAACATCTATCTTACTTGTCAAGCAGTTCTGTCACACATACATTTCCATCCTTGAAGCTTTGTCTTTGGCCTTGGGTTCATGGAAAAACTCTCCGATCTGCCTTGACTCAAAAGACAGGGCCCTCTTCTTTGAAGATCACAGTATTGGACCACACAGTATCAACAGTAGAGCCCTTCAAGTTTTTGGGTTCTACAATCGCCAAGGACTTGGAATGGACACCTAACATCAGAACCGTCATTAAAAAGGGACCGCAAAGAATGTTCTTCCTGCATCAAGTCAAGAAAATTCAGACTGCCCAAGGAGCTGTTGATACAGTTCTACAAGAGGAATTACTGAGTCTGTCATTTCTACTCCCATAACTGTCCGGTTTGGTACAACAACCAAACAGGACAGGTACAGACTTCAATGAATAGTTAGGATTTTAGAAAAAAATAATTGCAACCAGTCTGCCTTCCACTGAGGACTTGTGTACTGCATGGGTCAGAAGGAGGGCTGAGAAAATATCTACACTCCCTCACATCCTGGACAGAAATTGTTTCAATTCCTCCCCTCGGGACATTGCTATAGGGCATTGCATGCCAAAACAACTAGACCAGGGGTCAGCAGCCCGTGGCTCTGGAGCCGCATGTGGCTCTTTCATCCCTCTTCTGCGGTTCCCTGTTGCTAGTCGGTGCCAACAATTTTGAGAGGAACTTCCAGTTTGGGGAGGGGGGGGAAGCATGGCGTGCCAGGAGGAGACTCTATGGTAAGGGGCAGGTTTTCCAGTTGCCTCCACAATTGATAGGGCTTTTGGTTAGGACAGTAGAGGAAAAAGGACACCGCACTAGGAGGAGACTCTATGATGGGGGGAACCAGACTTCCAGTCGGCTCCAGAATTGAACGGGGGGCTTCTGGTTAGGACCTTTGTGGCTCTTTGAGAGTTTGAGGTTGCCGAGCCCTGAACTAGACACACAGACATTTTTCTCCTTCATGCCATCACTCTGCTGAATACCCAATTCCCACAATACCATCTTACATATATTTACCCATGTAGTATGGCCGTATTGCTATTATCCTTCTCATCTTTTTCTACTATCTTCTCTCATTGGTATCATCATCATGATTATTATTATTATTACTCTGTTGATTTGCATGGACATTGAGAGCTGCTGCACCAGAGACAAATTCCTTGTGTGACTAATCACACTTGGCCAGATGAAATATTCTATTCTTGGAGGAAGATAACTCTGAAGATATTTCATCCTACCAGCTTCTGATCGGAATATAAGAATTCAATCTTATCTACTCCATCTAGTTCAGCAGTCTGTTCTCATAGTAGTCAACCAATCGCATGAGGAGGTCCTTTAGTCTCCCAGCAGATGGCCTTCAGAGGCAGTCCCACTGAACTCAAAGTTAATAGGGTAGCTATTGATTCCCATATGAACGTGAATTTGGGCAAACTCTGGGAGATGTGCTATGGTCCAGTTGGACCAACTTAGTGACTGAACAACAACAAAATTGATCTCCATGACTTCCATGAATCAGTCCAAACTTTTTGAAGGTGGTCAAACCAGTAGGCCGCACCGCACCTCATAGTAAATGGCAATGTTGCAATCATATTTTGAGGTCTTTGGTGCTCTCTGAGCTGGATTGTTTTATTGCAGACATTTCACTATCCAATTAGGCAACATCATTGGTGCTGCGCTGATGATGTTACCTAGTTGGGTAATATCTGCAAAGGAAACAACCAAGCTCAAGAGAGTACCAGGAATACCACAATTCAACCCTGGGCTACAAATATTCTCTTCTATTGCAATTATTATTTTAGTGCAAGGACTGGCAAATTGCAGCTCCAGGGGCACAAAGATTTCTCAATGCCTTTGGTGTCTGCAGGGTCCTAACCCCCAAATTCATGCTGCATTGTAATTTAATTGGAATAGAAATAATCTAAGCAATAAGCGTGGGATCTGCAGTTTAATTGGCAAAATTAAATCATTTTGATAGGTTTAAGACCAACAGAGCTAAAATGTGCACAAAACGACATTCAGGAATCGAAACAAGTGTATTAAACATAGTTTCTAGCAACTATTCAGTGTTCAATTCAGATTTTGGAAATCGCTTGTTTTGCCAATGGACTTCCAACAATAAAGAGAGAAGGGAGGTTTGTGTACCCAGATCTGGTTTTGCTTATTAATTTCGGTGTATGATTTATTTTCCTTTGCTGCATGTTTCCAGAGCAGAATACTAGACATCTGTGTGCTTTTCAAAGTTCCCAAAATTCAGATTTTTGCAAAAAATATTTGGTTTTGCCATGCATGACAATCTGTGTGGTCCATCAGCGTTGACAGTTCCTAAAAGTTATTGCTGGAAATGTCCCCTAAAATGGCAATTTTGGAAGCTAAGTCAGTTCCCATTGGACATCTTTTATTTTCTCTGATTCCGCCTACTTGTGTGCCTGGGTCCCATGGACTTGGTGGAGAACAGTTCCTGGCATGACCCTCAAAGGCTTTAACGAATCACAACACTGCTAGGGTGGCTTGATGTTTCTAAAAACATCTGCCCTTTTGTTTTTCTCCCTCCCGTCCCCATAGGGCAGGGGTCAGCAACCTGTGGCTCTGGAGTTGCATGTGGCTCTTTCACCCCTCTGCTGTGGCTCCCTGTCACTCAAAATATGCGTCACAATGTGTGGCACACGATTTATTGAGCTTTTCAACCCCCTGTAGGCTAACCATGGATAAATCCAAGAAAAGTTTCAGAAGAAAACAGAACGTTTAAAAGCCTGGTGGCGCAGTGGACTAAGTGCTGTTAAAGTAGCACTTAGTTGCCAGCTGCCTGCAATTACTGCAAGTTCGAATCTCACCAGGCTCAAGGTTGATTCAGCCTTCCATCCTTCCGAGGTAGGTAAAATGAGGAGCCGGATTGTGGGGGCAATAAGCTGACTTTGTATAAAAAGAACACCGCTTAGGGGGGACCAAAAGCCCTAATAAGCAGGTATATACAAAAGTATGAAGGCTATTGCTTAACGCATTGTAAGCCGCCCTGAGTCTCCGGAGAAGGGCAGCATATAAATCGAACTAATAATTAATAAATACATACATACATACATACATACATACCAGGGTGGATAAAAATCAATGATTTTTTTTAAAAAATAAAAAAAATCAGATTTTTTTTATTTAAATCGGATTTTTTTTATTTTTATCGAATTTATTTTAATAAAAAACCTTTGGGGTAAAAATCTATCGTAAGATAGTTTTCTATTTAAGATACATAAATAATGTAGTTTATTCAGCATGAAATGGAGCTTAGTTATGTAGCATGAGGCTGTATGTTCTGCAACACTGGGACTATCGGTGAGTCAACAGTGGGTCAAAGGAGTAGCAGAGATGACAGTTGCTCTTTAAAAATTATCGAGTTGATTTAAATCAAGCCTTTTTACCAGTGATTTAAATCATGATTTAAATTGTGATTTAAATCAACTCGATTTAAATCAAATCCACCCTGATACATACATACATACATATACAAACAAACAAACAAATAAACTACATATTCTAGTTTTGTGGCTATTCAAGAAATAGTCAGGCACGGGAAGGGTTTTGTGGCTCCCGGTGTTTTCTTTTCTGTGGGAAACGGGTCCAAATGGCTTTTTGAGTGTTTAAGGTTGCAGACCCCTGCCATAGGGATTACATTGTACCCTGCAGTGTCACTGCACAATGTTGTAGCTATCCAGTGTTCTGTGTGCCGTACAGCTTGAGAGAAGAGGATTCTTTGACTTTCTCCCAAGCATCACTCCCTAGAAAGGAGGTCAGAGAGCATTTCAGGTGACGTGGCGTTGCATGCATTTGCCAGCCGTGCGCTAGGTTAGTGTGCTGGCATTGTTGCTCGATTCGTCATGGCTCTTGGTTCCTGCCGAACATCTACAGCTGCGAAATCCCAGAAGAGATGTAAATAAGCAGCATGAACCAGAATGCTTGCCTTGGATGTAAATTGGCCATCAGAAGGTTCTGCTTTCTTTTGATCGTTGTTCAAAACTGGGTTAAAGGAGCTTACCTTTTTCAGCAGTAAGCGGCAGAAGAAAGATCACACCAGGGGTGAAATGCTACCAGTTCTCTCCAGGTCAGGCGAACCGGTAGTGATAAAAACTACCAGTTTGGGCAAACTGGTAGTAAAAAAAAAAAAAGAGCTACCGGTTCAGGCCCGAACTGGTAATTAAAAAAAGCTACCAGTTCTTCCAAACTGGTATTTCCGATGATTAGCTGTGCTGCGGGGTTTAGCTTTGCTAGAAAGCAGGAAATCCTGCTTTCTAGCAAAGCTAAATTGCGCGGCACAGCTGATTCCCCCCCCCCCGCTGTTCTACTTACCTTCCCAAGCCGCCTTTTGGCCCGTACTGCACATGCACGCACGCAACATGTGCCAAAAGGAGGCTTGGGAAAGTAAGTAGAACGGGGGAATCAGCTGTGCTGCGGGGTTTAGCTTTGCTAGAAAGCAGGAAATCCTGCTTTCTAGCAAAGCTAAACCCCGCAGCACAGCTGATCCCTCCCTCACTTCTACTTACCTTCCCAAGCCTCCTTTTGGCATGTACTTCGCACGTGTGCAGTATGCATTTGATGCGCATGTGCGGCTAGCGAACCGGTAGCAAACTGGTTTGGATTTCACCACTGGATCACACCTTAGCTTGCTCAAATGACACACCGCTGAAGTCGGCACATGTTTACCTAGAAGCAGGTCATCTCCAGAAGCTGTGGCCACGATCGATGGGAGGTTTAGTGAGAACAGCAGGCCTGGTCACGTCTGTCTTTGGCAAGAGCCCAAAAGAAACCTTTTCAGCTGAGGGCCAAACATCACACTGTGGAATTCATCTTCCAGTAGAGGAGAAACCCTTGAAACCCTTGCTCCCTCCGATAGGGTCCTCAACTTGGGTGTCCTCCTGGATTCTCAGCTGTCTTTAGATGACCATCTGACGGCCGTAACCAGGGGGGCCTTCGCACAGGTCCGTCTTGTGCGCCAGTTGCGCCCGTTCCTAGACCGGGATGCCCTCGCCACGGTCACTCACGCCCTTGTTACCTCTAGGTTGGACTACTGTAACACCCTCTACATGGGGCTGCCCTTGGGATGTGTCCGGAGGCTTCAGTTAGTCCAAAATGCAGCCACGCAGGTAGTTATGGGGGCGTCTAGATACTCCCGTGTAACACCTCTCCTGCGTGAGCTGCACTGGCTGCCGGTGGCACTCCGGATACGTTTCAAGGTGCTGGTGCTCACCTATAAAGCCCTTCATGGCTTAGGTCCGGGGGTACTTGCAGGACCATCTCCAGCCGTTCTCCCATTGTCCTGTGCGCTCTCACAGAGTCGGCCTCCTCAGGGTGCCGTTGGCCAAACAAGGTTGGGGGAGGGCGTTCTCTGTGGGAGCCCTGACCCTCTGGAATGGATTGCCCACTGAGCTCAGGACAGTCCCCGACCTTCTTTCCTTCCGTCGCGAGCTGAAGACATGGCTCTTCCGCCAATTAAACTGATCCATTTGGGGGTACACTGGGATAATTTTAAATCGTTTTTTAATTGGGTTACTGATTTTAATTTGGTATTGTATTGTGATTTGTATTGAAGTTGTCATTTTGTAAGCCGCCTTGAGTCCCTAGGGAGAAAGGCGGCATATAAATCGCAATAAATAAAATAAATAAATAAATAGAATATTTGTAGTAATCGGAGTTGAACTGGGAGATCCTTGGTGCTCACTGATCTTGGTTGTTTTCTTGCAGAGGTCTCATTTCCCAACTACTAGTGAACATCATCAGTGCTACACTGGTGCTGTTACCTAGTTGGGTCATGAAACATCTGCAAGAAAACAACCAAGCTCAGAGAGCACTAAGGACCCCCACAATTCATCTTCCCCGCTCAACATATAATATCCCATAAATATTTCTATTTCATCGGAGGAGGTGAGAATTTTGGTCTGTTCTTTACCTGCAACCCACTTCTAAAGGAGACACAGTTAGATTTATTATCGCATACAACAATCTGTGTGCATGCGTGCTTAGGCAAGTCTTTGCTGGCCGGTGCTTTAATTTATTTTGAAAGTGTCAGCCTTAGAATAAAACAAAACAGCCCATTGCTAAATAACCCCCCTTGCAGAAGCTGCCTCTTTCTGCCTGGCCTCCCATTCTCTCCGTGTTGGGCCATCCTTGCTAAAGCTTGTAAATCACTTTTGATCCTTGGAGAAGCAACGCGGTGTGGGGTGAGGAAGAAAAGGTGGGGCAGGCTGGCCTCTGGATGACCTTGGATGGGAACATTCGATTCAGTGGGGAAAGCGGTGGATGAAAGGGCTGGGTGGGAAGCTCGTGATTAGGAAGAATCTATGATGGTCTTAAATTGCCTGTCAATAATCAGACACCATAAGAGGAAGCAATTGGGATCTCCTTTCAGAAGTATAAGAGAGGAAGGGAAGGAGGGAAGGCAAGAAAGGGAAGACAATGAAAGAAGAAGGGAGGAAGGGGGAGAGAGAGGGAAGCAAGGAAGACAAGAAAAGGAAGACAAGAAAGGGAGGGAGAGGGAGGGAGGGAGGGAAGAAGAAAGGAGGAAGGGAGAGGGAGAGGGAAGGAAGGAAGCCGAAAGGGAGGGAGAGAGGAAGGAAGGAAGGAAGACAGAAGGAAGGGAGGGAGGGAGGGAGAGAAGGAGGAAGGAAGGAAGCAACGGAAGGAGAGAGGGAGGAACGAAGGGAGGAACAAGGAGTGAGGAAGGAAGGGACGGAGGGGAGAGAGAGAGGGAGGAGAGAGGGAAGGGAGACAAGGAAGGAAAGACAAGGAAGGAACAGGGAGGGAGAGGGAAGGAAGGAAGACGGAAGGGAGGGTGAGGGAGGAAGGGAAGGAAGGAGAAAGGGAGGGAGGGAGAGAAGGAGGAAGGAAGGAAGCAAGAGAGGGAGGAGGGAGGGAAGGGAGACAAGAAAGGAAAGACAGGGAAGGAAAGGGAGGGAGGGGGAAGGAAGGAAGACAGAAGGAAGGGAGGGGGAGGGAGGGAGATAAGGAAGAAGGAAGGAAGCAACGGAGGGAGAGAGGAAGTCAGGTAGGGAGAGAGAGAGGAAGGAAGGAAGCACATTTTTCTTGGTGGTGTAAATCTCTGTTCTTCTCCCCATCCTTTGTGTCTTTCCCCCTTCATTTGGTGCTGAGCCCTCCTCATTCTTCAACCTTCTGGACTCTAAGATGGCATGTTTTGCAGGCCAACAAGGTGCATGCATTATGTCTCTCATAGCACCACATGTCGATTTGACAGCCCTAAAAATAGCCTCTGAGAAAGCCTGCCCTTCTCCTGCGTCTTCCTTAGCACAAATCCTGTGTTTAAAGTTTGGCTATTGTTTGGCAGGATAGTCAGAGGCCCCGGGAGCCGTCCCACGAGAACTGGTCTTGCCGAGGAAATTCATAACAATGGAGCAGAATTGGCTTTAAGAGCAATTACGTTGAGCCTTTTTTTTCCCCCCCTGGAAAAATCCTCCTTTGCCATGATGGGCTCATTGGAATGCTAAATTCTGGATTCACTTGACCCCTCCTGCCACTGTGGCTTCTCCTTTTCATCTGGGTTTCTTTTGGAGAGGAGTAAAACAATGCAGTTGTGTTTATAGCTTGCACTGCTGAATATAAGGATCCTGCAGATTGTTGTGGTTGTTGTTAGTTGCGAAGTCGTGTCTGACCCATCACGACCCCATGGATAACATTCCTCCAGGCCTTCCTGTCCTCTACCATCCTCTGGAGTCCATTTAAGCTCCCGCCGACTGCTTCAGTGACTCCATCCAGCCACCTCGTTCTCTGCCGTCCCCTTCTTCTTTTGCCCTCAATCGTTCCCAGCATTAGGCTCTTCTCCAGGGAGTCCTTCCTTCTCATCATCCTGCAGATATTCAGGCTAAAATATCAGGTAGAGTTTTGTGGATAGCTGGTAGCCTGATCCTAAGCTTAGCATTGGGAAAACAGAACTATTGATTTTGGACAGACAGGTTAACCCCATGATGGCGAACCTATGGCACGCGTGCCACAGATGGCACGCAGAGCCATATTGATCGGCACGCGAGCATTGCCCTAGCTCAGCTCCAGCACGCATGCATGCGCTGACCAGCTGATTTTTGGGCCTTCTGGGCCCACCGGAAGTTAGCAAATGGGCTGTTTCCAGCCTCCAGAGGGCCTCCCCAGGCGCCTAGAAAGCCACTGGAGCCTGGGGAGGGCGAAAAACAGGTCTACCGGGTCCACCGTGCCATCACATGCCAAAAGCGGGGGGAGCATGGGGGGGTCGCGGGCATCAATGAGGGGCAGGGCGCATAGAATTATGGGTGTGGGCACGCGTGCACGCGACCACCCCACAGTCACCCCGCTTTTGGCACGCGATGGCAAAAAGGTTAGCCATCACTGGGTTAACCTGTGCACTTGAGTTCCACTTAGATCAAAAGCAAAAACCAATGCAGGTAGTCCTTGACTTACGACCATAATTGAGCCCAAAATTTCTGTTGCTAAATGAAACATTTGTTAAGTGAATTTGGTCCAGAGGTGAAATGCTCTCAGTTCGGACTGGTTTGGTCGAACTGGTAGCGATGGTGGCACAAGGCTCTGCCTACCTGCCCGGTTGTCGTTACTTCCTGGTTTTAACCAATTTTTTTACCCTCTGCACATGTGATACACACACACGAGCGAGTGAAGCATGCACTTCTGAACTGGTTGGGAAGGTAAGTAGATTTCACCCCTGGTTTTGCCCCTTTTTACAACCTTTCTTGGCCCATTTGTTAAGTGAATCACTGCAGTTGTTAAATTAACACAGTTGTTAAGTGAATCTGGCTTCCCCATTGACTTTGCTTGTTGGAAGGTAACAAAAGATGATCACATGACCCCGGGACACCGCAACCGTCATAAATATGAGCCAGTTGCCAAGGGTCTGAATTTTGATCACGTGACCATGAAGATGCTGCAACGGTCATAAGTCACTTCTTTCAGTGACATAACTTCATATGGTCACTAAACAAACTCTTCTACTGTTTCTACATATGTAGTCCTCACGGACACAATTGGGACCAGATTTTCTGTTGCTAAACAAGATGATTGCTAAGTGAATCAGACCTGATTTTACAATCTTTTTTGCCAGCCACTATTGTTAAGCAAGGGGACGTGGTGGCTCAGTAGCTAAGACACTGAATTTGTCGATCGAAAGTCGGCAGTTCAGCAGTTCGAATCCCTAGTACCGTGTAACGGGGTGAGCTCCTGTTCCTTGTCCCAGCTTCTGCCAACCTAGCAGTTCGAACGCACATAAAAAAGGCAAGTAGAAAAATAGGGACCACCTTTGGTGGGAAGGTAACAGCGTTCCGTGTGCCTTTGGCGTTGAGTCATGCCGGCCACATGACCACGGAGACGTCTTCGGACAGCGCTGGCTCTTCGGCTTTGAAACAGAGATGATCACCGCCCCCTAGAGTCGGGAACGACTAGCATATACCTACGAGGGGAACCTTTACCTTTACCTATTGTTAAGCAAATCACTACAGTTTTGAAGTGAATTGTACTAAAATGTAGAGCATTTGGTTTCCCCCATTAATGTTGCTTGATGGAAGGCAGCTGGGAAAGTCGCAAATTGTGATCACAATGCTCTGGGATGCTGCACCTGTCATAAATGCGTATTAGTGCCTAAATTTTGGTCACATCACCGTGCGGTTGCTGCAGAAGTGCAAGGATAAGCCATAAGTCTGAGGATGAAGGTTCATTCTCCAAGCTTATGGGTTGGTCTCCAAACGTTTCATTACCAGGTTAGGTAACATCTTCAGCAGAGTTTGCAGTGGTTCTCAACCTTGGAAGCTTGAAGATGGGTGGACTTCAACTCCCACAATCCCCCAGCCAGCGCTGCTGGCTGGGGGAATTCTGGGAGTTGAAGTCCACCCATCTTCAAGCTACCAAGGTTGAGAAACACTGGTTTAGGGGGTGTCAGCGTTCTTCCGTTTATAAGGGCTTCAGATGTGGGGGTGTCAAGTGGAAGGCCTTGTGATAGATCTTGTGATGGGTCAGGTGTGTCATCAGTGAGAGCTTTATGATGGGGAAGTCATAAGTTTGTTTTCAGTGCCATTGTAACTTGGAATGGTCGCTAAATCAATGGCTTTAAGCAGTGGTGAAATTCAATTTTTTAAATTACCGGTTCTGTGGGCATGGCTTGGCGGGCATGGCATGCATGGCTTGATGGGCATGGCAGGGCAAGGATATTGCAAAATCTCCATTCCCACTCAACTCCTGGGGGATGGATATTGCAAAATCTCCATTCCCACCCCACTCTGGGTCCAGCCAGAGATGGTATTTGCTGGTTCTCCGAACTCAAAATTTCCGCTACCGATTCTCCCGAACCTGTCAGAACCTGCTGGATTTCACCCCGGTTGTAAGTTGAGGACTATCTATTTCTGATTTAATAGTGGAAAAACAAGCTGGGAAATAATAGCTCTCCTCCACTGGCCTGAATATATTAATACGTGTAGGAACATTAAGGCAAAAATAATGTTTGACTTTGTGATCCTTTTATAAAACATGCATGTATCTCCTCCTGTAGATGGATGTTGTAACGTTAATAATTTAGTTAAATGTATTTTTAAAATATCTAAAAAAAGGTTTATAGAGCATAGGCATCATTCCCCCCCTCCCCAATTTCCTCAGGAGTACAGGTAGTCCTTAGATAACAACCACCTATTCAACAACTGTCCAAAGTTACGATGCCACTGAATGAGGGATGATTATGACTGGTCTTTGGAGATCTAGATATCCCAGCATCCACGTGGCTATGCAATCGTGATTAAGGTGCTTGGAACTAGCCCCACAGTCATGTGATGGCCATTTGCACCTTCCCACCAGCTTCTAAGAGTTATTGCTCAAGCTTTTATGTCAGCGTTCCAGAAAAAAACCCAGCTTCAAGTAAAGACTCTGAAGCAAGCATTTTTCAAAGTTCTATTTACTAGAATAGGTAAACTAGCACACCTGGGAAAACCTGAATCTGAGAGGTCCGGGTTTTCCCTCAGTAAATCAAAACCCCCAAAACCATCCCCTCACTCCTCAGTCGATCACATGCTCCAATCAACCGCCGTCCCATCTCGAGACCTCACTCCGACCACTCCTTCTCCAGATACAGGATCGCCCTGACCTTGACCGACAGGAAGAAGGCTATTATGCCTACAGACAACCCCTCTACTAAATCCCCCCCTCCTACTTTCCCACACATGAGAAGGTGGCAGCATGGAAGCTTCCAGCCTAATATGGCTTCCAAAGCTGACACTTTATACAAGAATCTAGTCAACTAAAGTTCAGTACTAAATTGGTGCCAGATAAGGGTGAATGGAATGTTTGTGGGAGCGTAAGGACTCCAGGCTGATGACTCGTTTAACTCTGCCCGCCAGCTTTGCCTGCTCTTTTCCTACAACTTCTCCCCAAAAGGCCACGCTACTAAATTTGTTATCTTGAGTAATTTTTCTCTGAGAGTTTGTAGGCAGTTTGAAGGCGGATGTTGAAAGGTGTAGGCTTATTATTAACACACTCTTTTGAGGATTAGCGGTGGCAGGAAATAAACTTTCCTTTCTTTTTTTACCATGACAGCTGTGGTTTCTTTTTTAACATGCATTTTAAAAAATACAGCAGAGATCAGCAAAGACATGAATAGATTACAAAAGCAGTCCTTGACTTACAACACTTCATTTAGTGACCGTTCAAAATTACAATGGCACTGAAGGAAATGACTTACGACCAATTTTCACACTTACGATGGTTGCAGCATCCCTAGGGCCACATGATTTACATTCAGATGCTTGACAACAGGTTCATATTTATGACGGTTGCAATGTCCTGGGCAGGGGTGAAATGCTCCCGGTTCGGACCGGATCGCCTGATCCGGTAGCGATGGCGGTGGGTGGTTCGGAGAACTGGTAGCAAAAATCCCTGCGCCCCCCCCCCCGCCATGCCCAGCTGAGCCGCAGGATCATCAGAGGCTTTTTTTTTTTTACTTTTAAAAGCATTTTTTCTACAACCTCTTCTGACGAAAAAATGCTTTTAAAAGTAAAAAAAAAAAGCCTCTGATGATCGCGTGGCTCAGCTGGGATCCTCAGAGGCTTTTCAAAGCATTTTTTCTGCAACCTCTTGGCCGAAGAGATGGTAAAAAAAATGGTTTGAAAAGTCTCTGACGATCCCAGCTGAGTTGCCTGATCGCCAGAGGCTTTTCAAAGCATTAGGAAAAATGCTTTGAAAATTTTTTTAAAAAAAAGTTGGCCACACCCACCGAGTCACATTACACCACCCCCCACCAAGCCACGCCCACAGAACAGGAAGTAACACATTTTACATTTCACCCCTGGTCTCGGGGTCATGTGATCCACTTTTGCGACCTCCTGACATGCAAAGTCTATAGGAAGCCAGATTCGCTTAACAACCGTGTTACTAATTAAACAACTGCAGTGATTCACTTAACATCAAAACTCTGGGCTCAATTGCAGCCGTAAGTTGAGGACTAACTGTACTTTCACCTTGCCTTAAATAGGCGCTCCAAATCAAGATGATCTGCACTGGACAGCCCTTCAAGCGTGGTTGATTTACAACTCCTAACTTTCTCAATAGGGCGAAACATTCAGCAACAGCTGGAAAGCATGATTGGTCTACATTTCATCCACACTGATGGTTTTAGAGGACAGGTAGTCCTCAATTTACGACTACAATTGTGACCAGGAATTTTTTTTTTATATATATAATTTTTATTAATATATTCTATACACTAATACACAAATAAAATATACAATCCTGCCACCATGGTATAATGTGATTACATTGTCCATAAGTATAAAATCATTCCTTTATACATACATATTCGCCACCATATATATATACATCATCATATATCTATTCTATCCCACTTTTTCTGGACCCAATCGTACCATACTTTCCAACTGTTATAAAATTCTGAATCTTTTTTACCATTGATCAATCTAGTTAGTCTATCTGATTCCGCACACTCATTAATTTTATATATTATTTTCAAATCTATCGGTAAGTATTGATTTTTCCACTCCTGCGCATACGCTAATCTTGCTGCAGTGATAATGTGAATCAACAAGAACCATATATCTGATTTAACATTCAAAGGTTTTGCCCCCAATAGGAAAATCTCAGGTCTTAATTCCAGATTAATCTGTGTAATTTCCAAAATCCATTGCCATATTTTTTTCCAATATTTAACCGCCTGCGGGCAGGTCCACCATTGGTGAAAATAGGTTCCATTGCTGTAACCGCATTTCCAACAGCAGGCAGATGTCCCGGGAAACATTTTAGCTAATCTCGCCGGGGGTAGATGCCACCGGTAGATCATTTTATATATGTTTTCTTTATATGAGGAGGCCATGGTTAATTTCATATTTTTCAACCAAATCTGTTCCCATTGCTGGAAGTCAAGGGGATATCCAAAATTTCGTCCCCATGCTATCATACAATCCTTCACTACATCCTGTCCTATCTGCAGAGACAATAAATATGCATAACATTTAGATAATATCCCTTTCCCTCCTTCTAATAAGATCTTATCCAATTCTTGTCTTTTACGGTAGATTCCTTCACTATGTAAATCTTTTTTATACCTGGAGGAATTTTTGTTTTTAAGCAAGGCAGTTGTTAATTAAGTGAGTCATGGCCAATTTTAACAAACTTTTTACCATGGTTGTCAAGCAAACCGTTGCAGTTGTTAAGTGAATCATGTGGTCATTAAGTGAATCTGACTCCCCCCCATTGACTTTGCTTGCTGGAAGCCAGCTGGGAAGATTGCAATGACAGTCACATGATCCTGGGATGCTACAAGTGTTGTTAATACGTACCAGTCACTACCCAAGTTTTGATCGTGTGACCATGCTGTGTTGCTTGTAAGTGGGAGGACTGGTTGTAAGTCACTTTATTCACTGCCATTGTAATGTCGAACTAAACGGATGGCTTTTAAGTCAAGGACTATCTGTAGAATCTTCCCCTCTGCTAACAAGAGGGGTTGGATTTCAGCTAAACCCTCTGTATGCACAACAAAATTTGCAATGGAGGTAGAGTTTCTTTTCACTTCTGTCTTATCCACGGGTAACTTACAACTAATCCAATTTTCTGAGTCATGCAATACACTCGAGTATAAACTAACTAGCTGGACACCCATGCTTCGCCACGAAACTATGTGCTCAGGCTTGATAAATTGACACGTAGAGCCTGAAACTTAATGTAGAACATGTAACTCCATAGCATCAGAGTGTGTTAATATAATGCAACTGGCAGTTGGAACAGAGGGGGATTGGGAGCAGAATGTCCCAGCCCACAGCATCCATTGGTATTCATCTGGCTAGCATCCTGTCAGTGTGTGAGAGAGTTGAGGGGTGTTTGCAAATACAAACAGTATTTGCTGTGTGAGGAAGGAGGAGACAGGAAGGAGGCTGGGCATGGCTTAGCTCAACTGTTCTGTAGTAAAGCTGTTTGCTCCTGTGAAAGTAAAACTGAAAGTGAAACTCCTCTCCTCTGCTTGTGTTTTGCATTTGGAACAGATTTCTTTTCAAGTGGGGAGGGGGAAGTAGAATTCCTTAGCATTAGAGCATGTTAATAATAATGTAGGAAATACTAATGCTCTGATGGTCATTTCGAAAAATCCTTTCCTAGTGAGCACCTAGAAGCCAAGAGGAACATACGTGGCAAATTTCAAGTTTGTATGCTTTATGGCTCTGGAGATTTTGTAATTAATGCGTGAGTGGTTTTCGCTTTTATATATATAGGTTACATCAGCCCAGTTTATTTTTTAAAAAAAACCGAAACTAAAATGTGATTTGAACACTGCTTGTTTAACAAGCTTGATTTTCCCCCCCAATGTCATGGCAAAGAAAAGACATGGATCAAGAAGAAAAAGGGAGCCATGTAGTTTTCTCCAGAAATGCTTTATAGGAGAATCAACATGGGATGACATTTTCATTTCAACAAATTTAAGGAAAAATCCCAATTGGCATGAAAAAAAAATGAGGTTTTTCTCTAGAGTCAGAATATTTTAAGATATGGAATCATTTTTATTATTGGTTGGAAAAGAGATATAAATGATTAATTTTATAACTATGTATAAAAAATGTGAAGAGTAGAATATTATTTTAGTGATTAATTGGTATAATGGACTGGATAAAGATCAAGATAGAAGAAACAACATATTTATAGAAGAAGAAGAAGAATTCTGGAAGATAACACCGAAATGTCACAGGGAAAGAAGAACTGATGTATTAAATGTTGGTTTGTCTAAAAAATAAAAAACTTTTATAAAAAAAAATAATGAGATTAACAAAACAATAACACAAACATAAGTGTAGCCCTCCTGTGTTACATCAAAGCGTAGCCATACTCGTCCTGTATTTTGATTTGCGTTGTGCCAACCTGATGCTTCTGGAGTTCTTGTAGGCCAGAGGTGGGGTAGGTAGGAGATCTGATGCACACACAGCAATAGCATTTAGACTTATATAGAATAGAATAGGATAGAATTTTTTATTGGCCATGCTTTGCAGCATTCAGCAGTCGACAAATATCAGCATTATGCCCCCAACAATCTGGGTCCTCATTTTATCAAGCATGGAAGGATGGAAAGCTGAGTCAATCTTGAGCTGATCAAGGTCGAATTCCTGGCTGTGGGCAGTTAGCCTGCAGTACTGCATTGTAACCCCTGTGCTACCATGGCTCCATAGAAAGTGATTAGGGATACCTTTTCTGTATTGTACTGGCTGGAGAATTCTGGGAATTGAAGTCCACAAGTCTTAAAGTTGCCAAGGTTGGACACCTGTGGTCTCGATAAATGATGGCTAACCTTTTTGCTATCGTGTGCCAAAAGCGGGGGGAGTGCAGGGGGGGTGTCGTGTGCGCATGTGCCCACACCCATAATTCAATGTGCCCCGCGCATGCACATGTGCACACAACACACACACACACACACACACACCGCTTTTGGCACGCGATGGCACGGTGGGCCCAGTAGGCCCGTTTTTCACCCTTGCCAGGCTCCAAAGGCTTTCTTGGAGCCTGGGGAGGTCGAAAACTGCCTTCCCCCCACAGAGGCCCTCCGGAGGTTGGGAACGGCCCATTTCTTGACTTCCGGAAGGCCCGAAAATCAGCTTGCCAGCTCATGCATGCACTCTGGAGTTGAGCTAGGGCAACGCTCGCGTGCCCACAGATATGGCTCTGCCATAGGTTCGCCATCACGAGTCTAGATGCTCTAAAACATTTTTCAGCTGCTTGGTTCTCACACCTCTCTCTCCCACTCTCTCTCTCTCTCTCTCTCTCTCCTCCACTTCCAATTTTTGTTTCTTTAGCAGTTGCTGCAGGCACTTACCTGCCACCCCTCCAGCAGGTATTTCAAGCTCCTCGTCGGCCTGGGATAGGAACTGTTGGGAAGCCCATCAAGCTCTTAGCGAATTACTTTGAGGTGGACATTCCCAAAATCGATGTCTATCACTATGAAGTTGACATCAAGCCGGACAAGTGTCCACGCAGAGTCAACAGGTAAGGCAAGTATTAGCATTTAGCCATTTCTTCTTCCCTCCAGCCCTCCCCCCCAAAAAACCCCCCCAAACACCTCAGGTGAACATGTTCCTCATGTTCTAGAGTAGGGTTGTCCAACCTAGGCAACTTGTGGACTTCCAATTCCCAGAATTCTGGCTGGGGAATTCTGGGAGTTGAAGTCCACAGGTCTTAAATGTCTATGGCAGCATGTCCATGCTGGCTGGAGAATTCTAGGAGTTGGAGTCCACAAGTCTTAAAGCTGCCAAGTGTGAAGACCTCTGGTCTATGGAGATTCTCAGTCATCCAGGTCACAGTTGTTCCGAAGGTACTTTTTCAAAAGACACAACTGGACTTGCTTATTTTGCTTGAAGAACTGAAGAAGCTTCTTGGATGAGAAGCAAAATGTCTTCAAGCAAAAAAAAAGCCCCAAGAAAGTCCAGTTGTCTTTTGGGGAAAAAAACAGTCTTTGGGACACAGATCTTAAAGTTGCCAAGGTTTGAACACCCCTGTTCTAGAGGAAGTACCTGTGGGCTGGGAGGGGGCAGGAAGAGAAAAAGGCATGTAGAGGCATCTCTTCCTGTCTGTTACCAAGTTTTGAGAAGCCCCATTTCTTGGCTGAGCTGTTTTCGGTCTACCTGGTTGCTTGGCCCCGTTCAACTTTGCTGTGACTGGAACTGCTGTTCTTGCTCAGGTTGGCTGGGAGTAAGATGAAATTTTTCGATGCCCCCTCTCCTGTGAAGCAGGGTGTTTTATGTCCCTTCTCCTCCCTCATCATCTCCGGTCATGCCTTGGTGGCTCAGGAGAAAACAGAGCCTTGATCTTCCATCTCCGTTCAGTTTACAGCAGCTGGGTGGAGCTGGCTGTGGTCCCAGGCTTTTAAAATAGCTGCTCTTAGACAGCTGGGCTGCCATTTCAATATCCTTCTTCCTGTAGTCTTAAACCTGGGAGGGTCAGAGATCTGAGAGAGCTTATGTGAAAATAGGAAGCTTCTCACAGCTTTCTGAAATGCTAGAGTTGGTCCTTGTTTTTCAAGTCTCTTCTCAGTCCAGGAATCTACAGGGAGTCCTTGATTTAGGACTATAATTGAGCCCCAAATTATGGTCGTAAAATATCAAGGCTTCATGACACCAGATTTGAAACAACTACTATACTTTTCAGAGTATAAGACACACTTTTTTCCTCTCTAAAAGAGGGTGGAAATGTTGGTGCGTCTTATACACCGAATACAACCATTTTTGGCCTTCGGAAACCCTGCCCCGCAAGTCCCATTTTTGCCAAAAACAGGCTTGTTTTTCACAAAAACAGGATGCGCAGAGGGTTTAGGAAGCTTGCAGAGTGCTCCTGGGGGCTGGGGGTGGGAAATGTGATGCATGGGGGTTTGGGAGGCCAAAAATGGGGCCGTTTTTATTTTTTCCTCCAACTCCCCCGCCGCCCCAAAACATCACGTTTTTGTCCTCCCCAGCCTCCAGGAGCATTCTGCAGGCCTCCCAAACCCTCTGCGTGCCCTGTTTTTGTGAAAAACGGGCCTGTTTTTCGCCTCTCAAATCCCCCACACATTGGGTTTTTGCCCTCCCCGGCAACCAGCAGCACTCTACAGGCCTCCCAAACCCTCTGTACATCCTGTTTTTGTGAAAAACGGGACATTTTTCACAAAAACGGGATGCGCAGAAGGTTTGGGAGGTCCGCAGAGTGCTCCTGGGGGCCGGGGAGGCCAAAAACGTTTTTTTTCTTGTTTTCCTCTTTGAAATCTTGGTGCGCCTTATACTCCGGTGCATCTTGTAGACCGAAAAATATGGTGTGTTTTTTTTTTTTTTTTTTTACAATGGTCGTTAATTTAATTTAATTTATCACATTTCTATGCCACCCAACTCTGGGCGTCTTACAACAAAAATAATGCGAACATTATTAAAAAACATTGCGAAAATTATTAAAAAACATTTATAACACATTTAAAAATATTAAAAGCCCATGCACACCATTCATGGCCGGATCTCGCAAGATTGCAACAGCGAGATCAACGGCCCCAAGCCTGCCAGAAAAGCCAGGTCTTCACCGGTTTCCAGAAGGCCAATAGGGTGGGGGGTAGTCCAGACTTCAGGAGGTAACTGGTTCCAGAGAGCTGGGGCAGCCACAGAGAAGGCCCTCCCTCATTGTTTAGCTGACGGGACCTGGAGGAGACCAACTCTGTGGGATCTTACCGGTCGCTGGGAGCTATGCGGAAGAAGGCGGTCTCGAAGATTAACTGACCTCTTCAGGCATTAAGTGTATCCATTTTCCCCAATGGATGTTTTTTTTGCTGGAAGTAAACCCTGGAAAGTGGCTAAAATGTCACGAATCACACACTTATGGCCCTAAAGGTGAACCAGTTGCCAAGGGTCCAAAATGCAATCAAGTGTACAGCTGTTGTAACTCTGAAAATGGGTCATAAGTAACTTTAGGGATGCCTGTCATAATTTGGAATGGTCATTAAGCAACTGGTCATAAGTTGAGTCAAAAAAGGCAAGGGGGCAGCTGCAACTGCAAGATGTAAGTTGCAGACCCTTCTGAGTTTTTTGACACCCCCTGGGCTGAAAAATCACAACCTAGTGTAATCCAGTTTATATATTAAATATATTTGACTGTTACTTGACCAAATGGTCCCTAGCCGATCCAGTCAGATAAGCTTTTGGATTTTAACTTTCTAAATCTGAAGGCGACCCTGATGACCATCTAGTCCAGGGATCTCCAAACTTGGCAACTTTAAGACTTGTGGACTTCAACTCCCAGAATTCCTCAGCCAGGTTGAGGAATTCTGGGAGTTGAAGTCCACAAGTCTTAAAGTTGCCAAGTTTGGAGACCCCTGATCTAGTCCAACCCTCTGCAATTTCAGGACAATCATGATGAGAGGTGAAGTGAGAGGTGACTGTTCAACCTCTTAAAAATCTCCAGAGATTAAAAAACAACAACCCCATAATCTCTTTAAGTGGACTTCAGTAGGGGAAGAATGTTTCCAATACGTATATTAAAGCCTTGGCTCTACTATTTATTTCATATTTATTACACTTTTTTCAATAGTCGTTCAACTATTACTCTTGTTAGGACCTTTTTTCCTCTTCCAACGTCATGCTTGCAAGCTAATTTATGCAGCAATGTTAAAAACCTTACAGGTATTCCTCTTATTCTAAAATTAGGCAGATTTTTTTAAACAAAAAGTAATTTGCAATAGCAATAGCCCCTAGACTTACATACTGCCCCATAGTGCTCCTCAACACTCTCTGAGCAGTTTACAACATCAGCATATTTTCCCCAATAATCTGGGTCCCCATTTTACTGAACTCCAGGCTGTGGGCAGAGTTTGCCTGCAATGCTGCATTCTAATTACCGTGTCACCAGGAGTCATAATTCTGCAGCATCATTAAAAATCAAGGTTTTGGCTGGCAAGACTACCCTGATTACAACAGTATCCCTCAGGGACCATCCATGCGAGGCAGGGGTGAAATCCAGCAGGTTCTGACAGGTTCTGGAGAACCGGTAGTGGAAATTTTGAGTTGTTTGGAGGACCGGCAAATACCACCTCTGGCTGGCCTCAGAGTGGGGCGGGAATGGAGATTTTGCAATATCCTTCCCCTGCCACGCCTACCAAGCCACGCCCACCCAGCCACGCCCACAGAACCGGTAGTAAAAAAATTTGGATTTCACCACTGATGCGAGGTAAATACCACATCCTTCCAAATTATTGGTCGGCGGTGCAGACTTTGTAAATTCAGTGTGCGTGTGTTTGTCTTTGGCCCAGCCAGGTTCATGCACAACAGGCAATTGTGTTAAGCCTGCTTTAGATCAAAGCTTCAATTTCTCCCCTGCAACCAGTGACTTGAGAAATAGTGGATTTTTTTTCCCTCTGACTTTCAGTTCTAATCATTTTAACTTCCTAGCGGAACTATATTTTAAGCCTGCCTTTCTAGCTTCTCCTTTTTCTTTCCTCCTCTCCCCGTCCGATGTCTGTCTGTTGCTTTTTTTTTATTTTTGCAGGGAGGTTGTGGAATATATGGTACAACACTTCAAACCTCAGATCTTTGGAGACCGGAAACCGGTTTACGATGGAAAGAAGAATATCTACACCGTCACAGCTCTGCCTATTGGTAACGAAAGGGTAAGAAGTTAAAAGACAAGTGCAAAACCTTTTAGATTCAGACTACCCTGTTTCCCTGAAAATAAGCCCTCCCCCTGAAAATAAGCCCTCCCCAAAAATATTTAAACGCATGCACAGCCAGTCCCCGCCATTTCCTCTGGTTAAGGATACAGAGCTGGAAATCAAATAAGACGGCAAGAGGAACCCCGTCTTGCTCCACATGCCCCAAAATAATAAGGCCTCCCTGAAAATAAGGCCAAGGGCTTATTTCGGGGTTCAAAAAATATAAGACAGGGCAGGGGTGAAATGCTCCCGGTTCGGACTGGATCACTTGATCCAGTAACGATGGCAGGGGGTGGTTCGGAGAACCAGTAGTAAAAATCCCTGCCCCCCCCCACCAATGCCCAGCTGAGCCACGCAATCATCAGAAGCTTTTAATTTTTTTATTTTTAAAAGCATTTTTTCTACAACTTCCTCCGCTGAAAAAATGCTTTTAAAAGTAAAAAAAAAAAGCCTCTGATGATCACGCTGCTCAGCTGGGATCGTCAGAGGCTTTTAAAAGCATCGGCCAAAGAGGTTGTAGAAAAAATGCTTTTAAAAGCCTCTGACGATCCCAGCTGAGTTGCCTGATCAGCAGAGCCTTTTAAAAGCATCGGCCAAAGAGGTTGTAGAAAAAATGCTTTTAAAAGGTTAAAAAAAAAAAAGTTGGCCACGCCCACCCAGTCACATTACCACCCTCCCCACCAAGCCATGCCCACAGAACCGGTAGTAACAAATTTTACATTTCGTCACTGAGACAGGGTCTTATTTTCAGGTAAAAATGGTAGATTGTCTAACAGTACGAGAGATTCTGAACATACTGGAGCTACTCTGAGCTCAGTGTTCTTCTGATGTGGTCGGAACGCTTTTGTAAGTTTGGGCCTGCTTTTAACTCAGAAAGTGATGAATTCAAAATATTTTCCATTAGGAAAAAAAGCAGATGCGACAAATGAAACAAACAAAATGTTAAAAAGTTATGGTATTTATGTAGTTACTTACCAAGCACATCTAAATTATATTAAAGTAACCAAAAATATCTTTACAGTGCCCAAGGCATGTCTAAAGTGGGAAGCGGTGGCTCAGTGGCTAAGATGCTGAGCTTGTCGATCAAAAGGTCGGCAGTTCAACGGTTCAAATCCCTAGCACCACGTAACAGGGTGAGCTCCCGTTACTTGTCCCAGCTTCTGCCAACCTAGCAGTTCGAAAGCACATAAAAAATGCAAGTAGAAAAACAGGGACCACCTTTGGTGGGAAGGAAACAGCGTTCCGTGCCCCTTTGGCGTTTAGTCATGCTGGCCACATGACCACGGAGATGTCTTCGGACAGTGCTGGCTCTTGGGCTTTGAAACGGAGATGAGCACTGCCCCCTAGAGTCAGGATCGACTAGCACATATGTGCGAGGGGAACCTTTACTTTAATGTTTGGAAATTGAAAGTTGAAAAATTTGACATCCCCTAAATTTTAGACAAACCTCAGTGTTCTTTTTCTGAAAGCAAGAAATATTTGCACATGTGAAGTCCCAGCCAGGATGATGTCATAGTTAAGATGTTAAACTAGGAAGAAATTGATCTACCCAGCCATGGAAACTCACTCTCAGCCTGCTCACTCTGAGACCAGCTTACCTCACAGGAAGTTTATGTGGAAAAAAAATCTAAGGAGGAAAGATGGTAATCTAACAAATAAGCACTGATAGTCCTTGAGTTACAACGAGTCGCACTTGCATCAGTTTGCAGTATCCAGTGATCATCAGGAGCCTGGTTTAGCTCAACAGACAGAAGCACTGTAATTTAACACCAGCTGTCTGCAATTAAAATAAGATCGAATCTCGCCAGGCTCAAGGTTGACTCAGCCTTCCATCCTTTCTAAGGTAGGTAAATTGAGGACCCAGTTTGTGGGGGCAATAAGCTGACTTTGTATAAGATATACAAAAGTATGAAGGCTATTGCTTAACGCACTGTAAGCCGCCCTGAGTCTCCGGAGAAGGGCGGCATATAAATCAAATAAAAATAAATAAAAAATAAATAAAATATGACCATGTTTTAGGACAATTTTGCTGAAAACTGGCAGTTACTTCCAATGGTTCTCTTAACGACCACTGCAAAAAAAGTTTGTCAAAGTCGGTTGCCCACATGACTGACCCATTTTATGGCCATTACGAGTTATGACCATGATGGGCAGTTTCCATTACGATTCTATGTCGAGAACCACCTGTAATAGCATGCGTACTTCCTTGCTGTTTCTTGTTTGTTATACAGGGCTGTGATTCAGAAAGAACAGATGTTCGTTTTTTTTCCAAGAGAATTCTAGGTTTAAAATTTGGATTGTTCCAGGAATATGCAAAGCAGGTGACAGCAAGTTGACATTTTTGGATTTAGGGGAAGGAAACCGAAATTCAAGGGTTCGTCTTGTTTCCTTGGTCTTTTGCAGGTTGATTTTGAGGTGACAATTCCAGGGGAAGGCAAAGACCGAATATTTAAGGTCTCCATTAAATGGATGGCCATTGTGAGTTGGCGGATGCTCCATGAAGCTCTAGTGAGCGGGCAAATCCCTGTTCCTTTGGAATCTGTCCAGGCCCTTGATGTCGCCATGAGGCACCTGGCTTCCATGAGGTAAAATCTGGATTTTTTCATATTTTTGAAAGACAAATTACCAAGAAGGTGCTCATAACTAGCTTGAGATGTGTCTGTTACCATTATTCACTTCCATTCAGTAATCCGTTGACCTAACATGCATCTTCTTGTATTTTAATTTGGGTTGGGGGGGGCACCATGAATAAAGATCAAGAATCTCTTCTGAAGATCATCTCCCAGAATTTTTAGGAGATGAAAGGACAAAATAAAGAGTTCTCATGTATACATTTCACTGAAATGAGATATAAAAACACCAGTATTATATAAATGTTTCAATAATTTCTAGATATGGAGACAGGATCTGGGCTTTGCATCTTCTCAGAAGAAGATAAGAAAAAGAGAAAAATAAGGATTCTGTTGGGCCTCAGCTGAAATCGAAGTTGTTAGCTTTCATGAGCACGTAATATGGTTCCTTGTTTCTAATGATCTTCCCAGGTACACTCCAGTAGGACGCTCCTTCTTCTCTCCCCCTGAAGGATACTATCACCCGCTGGGAGGAGGTCGGGAAGTCTGGTTTGGCTTCCATCAGTCTGTCAGGCCTGCCATGTGGAAGATGATGCTTAACATAGACGGTAATAATACTTACATGTCTCAGTTTGAAGTCATACCTACATGTAGTCCTCAACCACAATGGAGCCCAGAATTTATCTTGCTAAGTGAGAAGTTTGTTGAATGACTTTTGCCCCATTTTACGACTTTTCTTGCCGCTTTTGTTAAGTGAATCACTGCGGTTGTTAAATTAGTAACATGGTTGTAAAGTGAATCTGGCTTCCCCATTGACTTTGCTTGACAGAAGGCTGCAAAAGGGGATCGCGTGACCCCGGGGACCTCAACCGTCATAAATAGGAGTTAGTTGTCAAGCATCCGAATGTGAATCATGTGGCCCTGGGGATGGTGCAATGATCATAAGTGTGTTGTGGCCCGTACACGGCCTGTGCGGCTAGTAGCTGATTCAGACAGGGGGAGGCTGGTGCTGCGCCAGCAGCCTGTGCAGTTGGCACAGACTAAGGAGGCTGGAGAAGATGTGGTGCCAGAGGCGGGGATTCAGCGAGGGCCTTCAGAAGCTCCAGAAGCTCCCGTAAGTGAAGAGGACGAAGAGGAGGAGCCTCTTCTCAATGCACGGGCGCACAGAGCTGCCAAAAGGCAGGAGTGGCTCCTCAGGAGGAGGTCACCTAGAGATTAAGGCTTGGGGCTAATTGGCCACTCCCTTTGCCTATCTAAGGAGGAATGTGACTGAAGCAATTTGCAGGGAATAACTTAGTTCACATACCTTCCATACTTGTCTCGTCTTGCTTATCTTATCAGCTTCCTGCAAATTGCTTCTGGGCATTCTGCCAACCATAGTAAATTTTCAGTTATTATTCTTTGAATTCTTGATTCTTAATTCTTTGAATTAACAGCCATTGTTGTAAAAGACTGATTTATTCAGTAAACTAAAGTTTGAACGGACTCTGCGCTCTTTGGGGTCCGTAGCTGGGGCAGAAGTGTGAAAAATGGTCATAAGTCATTATTTTCAGTGCTGTTAACTTCGAACGGTCACTAAACAGACTATTGTAAGTCGAGGGTTACCTATATCTCAATAAGAGTCTATGAGAAGCTCATTGTTCTGTACAGCCATCCCATGTCTAATAGGGGCCAGATGCGTTACTCAATCTCCAGAATTTTAACATGTGACCTTCATCCTGGGGAATTCTAGGGAATTCTGGGAGTTGAAGTCCACACATCTTAATGCTGCTGAGGTTGAGCATGGCTGTTAGACAGATGTCCATTTCCATAATTCCCCAATGAGCAAAATCCAACACGTCGGGATAACGTTGGATGAAAGGATGCTCCACTGCTCCTTTCCCCTCATATTTCAGGTTGCATTGCAAATGTTTTATTTTGATAATCTCAGTGCAAAGTTTTTTGACAGCTTGTGAAAGGGTCTCGCTAAGAAATCTATGGGAGGAATTTCTGGAAAGACCAGAGAAGGAAAACATTTAATTAAACAACTTCAGTAACATTTCATGTTCTTTGGAAGACTCATCATTCTTTTAATATGTATTTTAGAGTGATTCAGGGGTAAAGTTCTTGATTTTGATCTGGTTTTTTGTGTGTGTTACATGGGAGCAACAAAAAATTTGGACTTCTTAAAAAGACTCAAATGTCATCCTTTATTTTTAGGGGGAAAAAAAGACTTTTGTAGAATTTGTAGTTAAAAAAAGATAAGGGATCCTGATGAATTCTAGAAGATATAGTTGATTAACTCTTCTAGAAGTTAGAGAGTAGGCTTTGGTTCCCTAGCCATTAACATTACAATAGAATAAACTACGTATCTGTTATTAAAAGAAATAAAATTAAAAATGTTAAGTGCCTAGAGCAGGGGTCAGCAACCTCGGCTCTGGAGCCACATGCGGCTCTGAGGCTCCCTGTCAGGTGATCCCACCATTGGCTGGCCCCACCCCTCGCGGTCCCCTTCCAATCACTTCTCGCCTGGCCTGAGAAGGTAAGGGCGACAGCGGGGGATGGAGAAGCGGCCAGGGCAGAGAGAGATACAGAGAGAGGGGGAGAGAGAGAGATGTCAAAAGGATTGTGTGGTTCCCGGTGTTTTTTAACAATTGCTTCTATGCCCCAATGACCAGCTGGGTAGGCATGGCTAGGGGATGGGTCTTGTGACTGGTGGAAGTGAGTGACATCGAGTTGGCCACGCCCACCCAGGTTTTGTGGCTCCCGGTGTTTTCTTTTCTGTGGGAAATGGGTCCAAAGGCTCGTTGAGTATTTAAGGTTGCAGACCCCTGACCTAGAGGAAGAACTTTTCATTAGGAGTGACTCGTTGGTATTAAGAATTTGAAAAGGTATAGCAAGAGAATGAAGGAGCTTAATTCTTATATAAAGTGTTTGGATAAGAATGATAAAATTGTACTGTATTTCCCTGAAAATAAAACCCAGTCTTATATTTTTTTTGAACCCTGAAATAAGCGCTTGGCCTTATTGCCATGTTCTCAAAAGCCCGATTGGGCTTATTATCAGGGGATGTCTTATTTTGAGGGAAACAGGGTAGATACCCTGCAAGGATAGCTGTGGACTGGTTAGTTTGAACAAGGGTGTTTCAAACGTTTTCAAGAAACAATTACTGTTGTGATTCACGTGTAACTTTCTCGGTTTTAGTGTCTGCCACGGCGTTCTACAAGGCCCAACCGGTGATTGAATTCATGTGTGAAGTGCTGGACATCCGGAACATTGACGAGCAGCCAAAGCCCCTGACCGACTCTCAGAGGGTTCGGTTCACAAAGGAAATCAAAGGTAAAGCATAAAGGCAGGGGGGATTTCTGAGACGACGGTAGAGATTTACCTGGCAATTGCTAGGAAACAACATTGACTTGCATTTATTTATTTATTTATTTATTTTAGAAAGTTTATATTGTGGGAGCGGAAGTTGGCAAAATGGGCTGTTTCCAGCCTCCAGAGGGTCTCCGGGGGGTGGGGGAAGGCCGTTTTCGCCCTCCCCAGACTCCTAGAAAGGCTCTGGAGCCTGGGGACAGCAAAAAACGGGCCTCCCCCCCACACACACACACCCCGAGGCCTTCTGGAGGCAGGAAACAGCCTGTTTCCCTAATTATGGTGGGCCCAGAAGAGCCGGAGCTGAGCTCGCCTGCCCACCAATATGTGCCATAGGTTCACCATCACGGTACTACCCCATAATGTTTTACAGTAATGAGTGGTTTACAATGTCATATTCCCCCCCAACAATCTGGATCCTCATATTACCGACCTGAGAAGGATGAAAAGCTGAATCAGCCGTGAACCCTGTCAGGATCAAACTCCACACTGTGGGCAGAGTCAGCCTGCAATACTGCATTCTAACCACTGCGCCACAGGGCTCAGATTATGGGGATATCGGCTTGAATGGTAAGGTCTTTGTGTGAAAATCAGTGAAGAGAGGTAGATAGTAGAGGATTATATCAAGGGTGAAATCTAGCAGGTTTTGACAGGTTCTGGAGAACCGGTAGCAGAAATGTTGAGTAGTTCAGAGAACTGGCAAATACCACCTCTGGCTGCCCCCAGAATGGGGTGGGAATGAAGATTTTGCAATATCCTTCCCCCAGGACTCGGGAGGTAATGGGGATTTTGCAGTATCTTTCCCCTGGAGTGGGGTGGGAATGGAGATTTTGCAGTATCCTTCCCCTGCCATCCCAACCAAGCCACACCCACCAAGCCAAGCCCACAGAACCGGTAGTAAAAAATTTGGATTTCACCACTGGATTATATCTATGAAAAAGAATTATCTCATGCCACAGTCATTCCCTGTTCCGCCCATCATCATCACTTCCATATCTTCCACTTCCAAATGTGGGAATGTTCCTGATTACCCTTTTTTTTTCTCCACCAATTTGTGTTCCATCTCTTTCTTTTTAACTGATATGAGGAGTGCTGGTACTGGATGGAATTAAAAATTAAGTTGTTTCTAAATTGGCAAGGCTTTCTTATTGTCTGTCTGATTCTGTGGACCGACAGTTTCCAGACAGCTTGTGGCACGTTCCTGTTGATTTTTTTCACAAGCATATTTTCTTGGAAAAGGATGATTGGAGGCTGAGATACCTCTGCTTTCTCTTCCCTCCCTCAAATACGTATATTAGGAGTTGGACTGTATATTTTTTAAAAAACTCGTATTTATTTATTTGGAGGATTTATTTACCTTCTCAATCCAAAATTAACTCTGAGGGGAGTTGCTTAGTTATTTCTTGCTTATAATGAAACAATTCACCAGCAACATGAATTCCAGAATAAGCATTTTTTGAAATCCGTAGAGTACAGATGGTAAAATAAGCAAGTATGAAAAGATTTTTCTAATATCTAATTCTATCAACTGATGGAATCCCACAACTTTGGGATAACTTTGCTCTCATGTTCCAGTTTTAGTGCATGTAATAATAATTGCCATTAAGTATTGAGGAAAACATGTTGAATATAAACATGATTAAGGAATCATTCTTTTGTGAGGTATTCTATTAAAAGAAAATCTTGTAATTTCAGAGTTTCATGCAAGAATGAATCTGAATAGAATAAGTATTTGTACTTGTTGAAATCAGAACCTTACATCTGCTATTCATTAAATGCTATTGGATTGTAATTTTAATGGAGATATAAACTAAAACAGATTAACAGATTCCTTGGTTCTTGGGGTGGGGGGAGAAATTGTCCCCTTCAGAATGGGCTCGCAATTTGGGTGTCCTAGACTCACAGCTAAGATTAAAGCAACATCTGACAGCTGTGGCTAGGGGGACCTTTGCACAGGTTCGCCTGGTGCACCAATTGCGACCCTACTTGGATCAGGAGGCTCTCCTCACGGTCACTCATGCCCTTGTCACCTCACAGTTAGATTATTGCAACAGGCTCTACATGGGGCTACCCTTGAAAAGTGTTCGGAGACTACAGTTGGTCCAGAACGCAGCTGTGCGAGCTATTGTGGGTGCACCTAGATACACCCACATCACACCAATTCTCCGCAAGCTGCACTGGCTCCCTCTTGGTCTCCGGTCACAATTCAAGGTGTTGGTCATTACCTTTAAAGCCCTACATGGCTCAGGGCCAGGGTATCTTCAAGACTGCCTTCTACCGCATAGCTCCCAGCGACCGGTAAGATCCCACAGAGTTGGTCTCCTCCAGGTCCCGTCAGCTAAACAATGCCGGCTGGCGGGCCCGTGAGGGAGGGCCTTCTCTGTGGCTGCCCCAGCTCTCTGGAACCAGTTACCTCTTGAAGTCCGGACCATCCCCACCCTATTGGCCTTCCGAAAAGCGGTGAAGACCTGGCTTTTCCGGCAGGCCTGGGGCCGTTGATCTTGCTTTGCGATCTGACGAGATCCGGCCATGAATGGTGTGAATGGGTTTTAATGTTTTTAATTTTTAAATGTTTTTTTATAATGATTTTAAATGCATTGTGAGCCGCCCTGAGTCTTCAGAGAGGGGCGGCATACAAATTGTAATAATAATAATAATAATAATAATAATAATAATAATAATAATAACAACAACAATAACAATAACAACAACAACAACAACAACAACAACTAAAATAGAATGGAGGAAGGAGACAGCTTTGAATGAAACCAACACTACAATTCCTTGTAAACTTAAATCTTTTCTTTCTCTAGGTTTGAAAGTGGAAGTTACTCACTGTGGACAAATGAAGAGGAAATACCGCGTCTGTAATGTCACTCGGCGTCCAGCTAGTCACCAAACGTAAGGCAGGAGCAGTTGAGTGAAGAAACATATGCAGGTAGTCCTCGTTTAGTGACCACAGTTGGGACCGGCAGGTCAGTTGTTCAGCAAAGTGAACCTGAAACCACAACTGTGCTTCTTATAACCTTCCTTTAGCTTTTCTTTTTCTTTACGGACCTGCGAAGGTCATAAATGCAGATATTGGTGGCAAAGTTGCTTTTTTTATCACCATCATAGCTGCAAACGGTCGCTATCTGAGGCAGTCGCTTAACGAGGACTACCTGTACCAAGAACACAAACTCTGCCTTTTACACTCATGCGTGCAGTTTTGTAAGGCGAGTTTGTGTTGTGATAACGCAATACAGGTTTTGTCCTTTGGATGTCCTGGTGCAGGGATCCCCAACCCCAGGTCCGTGGACTGGTATCAGTTTGTGGCATGCCAGCAACCGGGCCGTGTTCTGACCTAGGCTTCCTTTGAAAGTATAAAGCACAATCTTGGTCCCGAAAAACCTCTTTTATTTATACGACTGTAAATTCCTTTCATTTACAGTCCGCAAGGCTTGATAAACAGTCTTTCAGAGGAAGGTTATCAACACCCACCTATCTCACGTGGAACGCTGCCAGAGAGCTAATTTTCAGATGCAAGACAAGGCCAAACTTGGCACAGAGTCACAAACAGAATTTTCAAATCTTGAATCGGCCAGATGAACTAATTGCTTCCTGCAAAAGCTCACATCTCGTTTGCTCTTCTTTTATGCCTTATGGGAGGGGCCAATCATCTCCAAGCCTTACTCCCAAGTCGACCCTGTTTTCTTAATTGTTCTTGTCGTCTGGCAGCTCTGCACAGGCCCATACTGGGAACAGGCTCCTACTGTTCTTCTGCCTCGCTGCTGTCAGACTCTGGAGGCCGTACATAACTATCAGATGGCCTTGGCCCCCTCTCTACCTCTGATGCAGAGCCTTCGTCTGAGCTTTCCCCAGCCCCCAGGACTGGCCCAAGTTCCTCCACCACTTCCTCACTGTCCGATTGCTGCCAGCTCTGCCGGCCACCACCAGCCCACAACACACGGGATGCAGGCAGCAAGCGAAACTATGCCCCCTTCGGTCTGCAGAAAAACCTCTCTCCACGGAATTGGTCCCTGGTGCCCCAAAGGTTGGGGGTCGCTGTGCTGGTGGGGGTCTCTGGAGGCCTCAGAGGAGTGAAGCTGAATCTCTTTTCATATGTGGGCATTGGGTCTCTAAGGGCGCTCTTGTTCTCTTTGTACAGGTTTCCTTTGCAGCTGGAGAGCGGACAAACAGTGGAATGCACCGTTGCACAATACTTCAAGCAGAAGTACAACCTCCAGTTGAAGTACCCCCACCTGCCCTGTCTTCAAGTCGGCCAAGAGCAAAAACACACCTATCTGCCTCTGGAGGTTAAGAGCATCTGCCTGGGGCTGGGTTGGTGGTAGTTCTGGGCAGGGAGACTTAAGGGTAATTCCCGTACAGAACCTTACTGGTGCAGTCACACTCTATTCTTTGCTGTGACCCCTTCCATCTCTCATGGGATGGAATGTAGTCTGGATTCCCAGGAGGGAGGGGCTGCATTCAATAGAACCAAGAGAGAGCAAAGCAGGGGTGAAATCCAGCTGGTTCTGACAGGTTCTGGAGAACCGGTAGAGGAAATTTTGAGTAGTTTGGAGAACCGGCAAATATCACCTCTGGCTGGCCCCAGAGTGGGGTGGGAATGGAGTTTTTGCAATATCCTTCCCTTGCCATGCCCACCAAGCCATGCCCACCAAGCCACGCCACGCCCACCAAACCACGCCAACAGAACCGGTAGTAAAAAAAATTTGGATTTCACCACTGCAGCAAAGTCCCATAGGTGGCTTTTTCAAGAGGCAACTGGGCTTTCTTTGTTTTTCCTTGAAGATGTTTCGCTTCTCATCCAAGAAGCTTCTTCGCAGGCGTGATATGCTCCCGGTTCGGACCGGATTGCCTGATCCGGTAGTGATGGCGGCAGGTGGTTCGGAGAACCGGTAGCAAAAATCCCTGCCTCTCCCCCATGTCCAGCTGAGCCGCACAATCATCAGAGACTTTTTTTTTAATTATTAAAAGCATTTTTTCTACAACCTCTTTGGCCGAAAAAATGCTTTTAAAAGTAAAAGAAAAATGCCTCTGATGATCGCGCGGCTCAGCTGGGATCGTCAGAGGCTTTTAAAAGAAAAAAAAAGCCTCTGAGGATCAGGCAACTCAGCTGGGATCGTCAGAGGCTTTTAAAAGCATTTTTTTACAAACTCTTCAGCTGAAGAGGTTGTAGAAAAAATGGTTTTAAAAGTAAAAAAAAAAAAATGTTGGCCATGCCCACCCAGTCACATTACCCCCTCCCACCAAGCCACACCCACAGAACTGGTAGTAACAAATTTTACATTTTACCACTGCTTCTTCGGTTCTGAACTCAAAAAGCTTCTTGGATGAGGAGCAAAACATCTTCAAGGAAAAACAAAGGAAACCCAGTTGCCTCTTGAAAAAGCACCTTTGGGACAATCATGGCTTGGGTGGCTGAGAATCTCCATAGACAAGAGACAGCAAAGTTTAGATAGTTTGATTAAGAGAAAGAGAGTCAAGGCGGCTCCTCCTTAGAAGTTCTCAAAGTCTTAGCTTTAATGAGGCAAGTAGTTGCTTTAGTTTGGCACGATTTCTGCCTATAATGATTGCTCACCATTAGTATCAAATCAAATAACTTTAAGCAGCAATATGGTTGCTAAGCAGTGATAGATATTAAAATGAGAATATAAAAACACATACATGTCCGTTTGGAAATGCAAATGTAAGATATATAGCAAGCAAGAAGAATGAATGAAATCCCATCCTCTCAGTTTTTGAATCGAATTTCGGTTTTAATTGGGTTGTTTTAAATTCAGGCCAAAATTATTTAATTGTTTTTTAAAATGTTTTTAAATTTTATATGCTATGTTTTATCCTGGCTGTACACCGCCCTGAGTCCCGCAGGAGAAGGGCGGTATAGAAATACAATAAAATAAATAAATAAATATAGAAGATAAAAGTAGAATAATAATTGACTGAAGTCAGTTATTGAATTATATCGAAGTAATATAAAATACAAGCAAGTAAATAAATCAGAATCTTCTATTAATATTTTTGTTGCTGCTGCTGTCAAAGTACTTGTGTGAGAAAGAGATGCTTTGTGGAGCTGGATAACAACCATCATGTGACATCTTAGAATTTGGCTCAGCATGTTGTGTGAATCCAATCTTTGTGGTTTTTAAACCCTAATCTGTAGCTGAGTTTGCTGTGTAGGCTTGAGGAACAGAACCACATCCAGCCAAGTAAAACTAAGCAAATCAACTCTTAATGCGAGGCATTGTCACAACTAGCTTTATTATCTTCTAACCAGCAAAATCAGGACAATTCACAAAACACAAAATCATTGTTTTCATCCACTTTTGAGTTCAAGGAAAGGTGGTCGCTTTAAACAAATACCTGCCTCCTCCTTGCCCACTTTCCAGGTGTGTAACATTGTGGCTGGCCAGCGGTGCATCAAAAAATTGACCGACAATCAGACATCTACCATGATCAAAGCTACGGCGCGGTCTGCTCCTGACAGGCAAGAAGAAATTAGTCGGTTGGTAAGTACCACTTCCTTTCGTAGGAACCATGCCAGAATGGGAGGTGACCTTCTTTGTGCTTGTATGAAGGTGGTAAGAAGCTCAGAGCTCAGAGCTGTTGTAATTTAGAAGGAAGAGAGTGCAGGAGTTTAATTCTTGGCTCTGGCTAATAGCATACCAGCTGTGTACACTTCAGTGTGTACATGTGGTCCTCATTTTACAACCATTCATTTAACTGCTGTTCAAAATTACCATGCTGCTGAAAAATGTGATTTATTACTACTCCTCGCACGGGCTTCTGACAAGCAAAATCAAGCAAATCTGGGAAGTGTTCAAACCAGCCTCTGCATTGGATGAGGAGAGCACATCTTTCTCCTTCTGTCCTGGCCACTTTTTACAGAGGCACAATTGAGAGTGTTTTAACAAACTGCATCACTGTTTGGTTTGGTGGCAGCTGTGCCTCAGATAGAAAGTCCATACAGAGAGTGGTGAGGACAGCGGAGAAGATTATAGGAAGCTCACTTCCCATTATTCAGGATACTGTTTTATAATCGCTATAGAGCTCAAAGCATTGTTAGAGACCTCACACGCCCGCTTCATTGTCTGTTTCTGTTGCTCCCCTCTGGGAGGAGGTTTCGAAGTAGTTCTAGCAGGACTACCAGATTCTATAACAGCTTTGTTCCCTACGCCATCCATCTGGCAAACTTGCAAGATTCGCTTTCCTCGCCATGTACATGTATACATCCAAACTAGACTGTGTTGTTTCTTTGTGGCATAAAATACATGTGGTTATATGCATAATTTTGTATTTATTTATTTATTTATTTGTATTTTTGTTATGTTTATGTAATGTATATTGGAGGTTGTGACCCTTTGTATGCAATGAAAGTTCATTTTAATGTATGCTGATTACTGTATATTTAAAGTGACAATAAAGTTATTCTAAGATTTGCTTAACAGGATGATTCACTTAACACTCATGTGATTTGTTTAATAATGGCCGCAAAAAGGTTCTAAAATCAGGCGCAACTCATTTGATGAATGCGTCAATCCCAACTGCGGTCGTACGTTGAGGACTTCCCAGCTTCAGCCTTTCTTTTTGCAGGGTTTAGTATTAATGCAGGTGCTATAAGAGTAATAATATAGTATGCTGGGTAGAAGAAGGAAGAGATGATCCTTTGGATGCTTATAGCCAGATGTGGATAACGTGATGGGCCCTTAGTTGGGGATATTGGCTGTGTTGTCCAAGCTTGAGAGAAGTTATTGTTCAATAAGATGGCTTCCATTTTCCAGCAAGCCCTCTCTAATTGCCTCTCTTAATTAAGTTAGTCTTCACCAACTTCTTCCAGAAGTGTTGAGACATCTGAGAATTATGAGAGACTCAGTCTCATATCATCTAGAGCAGGGGTCTCCAACCTTGGCAACTTTTAAGACTTGTGGACTTCAACTCCTAGAGTTCAATTCCAGTTCTGGGAGTTGAAGTCCACAAGTCTTAAACTTGCCAAGGTTGGAGACCCCTGATCTAGAGCAGGGGTGGGGAATGATGGCTCTTTTATGACTTATGGACCCATATTGGCTCAGGAATTCTAGGAGTTGAAGTCCACAAGTCCACAAGTTCTAGGAGTTGAAGTCCACAAGTTCTAGGAGTTGAAGTCCATAAGTTCTAGGAGTTGAAGTAAACAAGTTCTAGGAGTTGAAGTCCACAAGTCCACAAGGGGCCATTTTTCTCCACCTCTGATCTAGAGGATGTCCATTTCAACAAGGCTGATATAAATAACCCAAGAGTCTAGGAAGTAGCCTTTTGGGGGGGCCTATTCCCTAGAGCAGCATTTCTCAAACTCGGCAAGATTTGTGGGAGTTGAAGTCTACCTGTCCTGAAGTTCCAACATTGAGACCCTAAAGAGACTAGCTTGCTTGAAAACTTCAATCTCCCTTTGTCTTGCAGATGAAAAATGCCAGTTACAACCTGGATCCATACATACAAGAGTTTGGCATCAAAGTGAAAGATGACATGACCGAAGTGACCGGGCGGGTCTTGCCAGCCCCAATTTTACAATATGGAGGCCGGGTGAGTAGTAGGGAGCCTCTGGGCTGTTTTTATTCACAAGCATTGTATGGATTTTGTCAAGAGCAAAGGAATAAAGGTAAAGGTTCCTCTCGCACATACCGTATTTTTCAGAGTATAAGACACGCCAGAGTATAAGACGCACCTACCTTTTTTGGTGAGGAAAAGAAGAAAAAGAAATCTGCCTTTGCCTCCCAGCAATTTTGCCTCGTTGCAGAAAACAGCAAACAGCCTGCTTTACTTTCATTTTCGTTTTCAGCATAGCTTGATTAGCACAAGGAAAAAAAAATCTGCTCCAGCAATTTACCTCTTTGCAGCAAGCAGCAGAGCCCTGTGCAAAACAGCTGAGAGCAAAACAGCTGAGAGTCGGGAGGCTGATCCAATCAACTTGTGCTAATAAGGCTGTGCTGAAACTGAAAGGAGCTGTTTTTTCTTGCTGTTTGCATGCAAAGAGGTAACTGCTGCGAGGCAGAGGCCACAGGGTGGGGGGCCAGTGGGTGGTCGGGGCTACATTTGGTGTATAAGATGCACCTAAATTTTCACCCCCTTTTAGGGGGGAAAAAGGTGCATTTTCTACTCTGAAAAATACAGTATCTGCTAGTCGTTTTCGACTCTAGGGGGCGGTGCTCATCTCCGTTTCAAAGCTGAAAAGCCAGTGCTGTCCTAAGACGTCTCCGTGGTCATGTGGCCGGCATGACTCAATGCCAAAGGCGCACGGAACGCTGTTACCTTCCCACCAAAGGTGGTCCCTCTTTTTCTACTTGCATTTTTTATTACCTGCTTTCGAACTGCTAGGATGGCAGAAGCTGGGACAAGTAACGGGAGCTCACCCTGTTAACGCAGCACTAGGGATTCGAACCACTGAACTGTCGACCTTTTGATCGACAAGCTCAATGTCTTAGCCACTGAGCCACCGCGTCCCTTTACCTTTTATACACAAGAATCAGCTAACTAAATTGGGGCTAGATGGGAGTCGGTGGAATTCAAGGCGGGGCTGGACTTGGATCACTTGTGGCAACATTATGACTCCAGGCTGATTCCTCTCTTGACACTGCCTCAGGCTCTTTCTCTTCTTCTCCTCCTACAGTTTTATTTTTTTTAAAAAAGCAATTTCCTCCCACAGAATCGTGCCATCGCCACACCCAATCAGGGGGTCTGGGATATGCGAGGGAAGCAGTTCTACAATGGGATCGAGATCAAAGTGTGGGCCATCGCGTGCTTTGCCCCTCAGAAGCAGTGCAGAGAAGAAGTGCTAAAGTAAGTGAGTAGAGCACATGGGAGCGGCGAAGAAATGAAAAAGCTCCTAGAATAGGGGCAGTGGTGGGCTCCTGGGAGTTCGCACGGGTTCAGGAGAACCTCTAGCTAAGATTCTGTGCAGTTCGGAGAATCCCCAAATCCCACTCCTGGCTGGATCCGCCCATGCAGCCCCGCCCCTCCCAGGAGTCCCCACGTGGCCCATTTTGGATGCAGGTAAGTGCAGGGCGTGTGTGGAGGCTTGGGGAGGGCGAAAAACGGGCCTACCGGAAGTTCAGGAAACATGGGGAGGCCGTTTTTGCCCTCCCAGAGGCTCGAGGAAACCCTCCATAGCCTTGCGGGGGCCCCCCAAAAACGCCCTCCACCCTGCCGTGGTGCAGGTGGCCAACTAGGCCATGGCCACCATGGCCACGCCCACCCAGCAACTGGGCAAAATTGCTAAAATTTTTGAAGACCACCCCTGAACAGGGGTGTCAAACTGAAGGCCCATGGGCTGAATCTGGCCTGCGGGGAGGTTAGATCTGGCCTGTGGGGCCACCCTGAAAACAGCAAAGGACTGGCCCGCGGTGCTTCTGCTAGTGAAAACGGAGCTCCATTTTCACTGGCAGAGGGTTGCAGGAGGCCATCGCAGCAGGAAACGGAGCTCGGGAGCCCGTTTTCTCTGGCAGAATGCTGGGGCCACCACAGGTGCCCCTGACACAAGTGACATCGAGCTGGCCACACCCCTCCCCCCCCCCAATCAACACAACCCTGATGTGGCCCTCAATGAAATCGAGTTTGACACTCCTGTCCTAGAAGGATCAGAAAGAGTTGACCTCATCAGCTCAAGCCAGGCCTGGAACAACACATCCTGTTTTTGTTTTGTTTTTTTGTTTTTTAAAAAATTGTTTTTGTTCTTCTCAAAAACATATCTTAAATGTACAATTTCTTATCTAACATACATATTTTCTTTTAACTTTCATCCTAATCCAGTCTTCATCCTAAACAATTTAGTTATATTTGGGGTTGCTTTTCCACCATTTCATCTCCCTTGTTTTACAACAATCCTTCTTCTCCCTCTCCTCTCTTTCCTTTCCCTCCCTTCTTCCATCTACTCTTCTACTTTCTTCTTTCCTCCTCTCCTTCTCCTTCTCTATTTCCCCTTCCTTTCCCCCAAACCTCCCTTCTTCCTCCCTTCAACCTTCTCTCCTACTCTTGTTTCCCTTCTCTTTCTTCTTCTCCTTTTCCCTTTCTTCTTTCCCTCTCTCTCTCTTTCCTCTCTTCTCTCCTCTGTCCCTCTCCATTCTCTCTCTCTAGTGTATTCATTTTCAATTTAGTATTTTCCACGGTGGTATTCGAGCAATCCCGATTTTTACTTTCTTTTCAATTACTTTTTCATTTTACTGAATTCACACATATCATCATAAATGTACATTTCTATAATAACATTTTCTTCTCCACCCCCTTCCCCTTTTCCATTTACACAGGTGTCTTCTGGGTTTATTTCTTTTTTGTCTTCTCTCTCATTTACTCACACCTTATATAATTTATTTCTCTATATTCATATTTCTTTTCTAACCATACATAAAATCATCCCCATGTCTTGAAATACACTAATTCCTCTTTATCTTTTATTCTCAGTGTTAACCTATTCATTTCTGCACATCTTCTTTATCCTGTTTTGAAAAGCTGGGCAGATACTGCTGGTTAAAAGAGGCAGGTTACAGCTGCATGAAAAGATGGCTTGACTCAGTGTAAAGGTGTCAGCCATGACAGAATATCTAGAGGCAATTTAACTCTCAAACCTTCGTTGGTGCCCAGTGTCTTCCCCAGCATTAAACAAAGTAGTAATTGCAATAGAAGATAATATTTATAGCTCAGGGTTAAAATAAAATGTCCTTGGTGCTCTCTGAGCTTGGTTGTTTTCTTACATATGTTTCATTACCCAACTAGGTAACATCATCAATGCTGATCATGTAACCTAATAGGGTAGTGAAACATCAGCAAGAAAACAAGTTCCGGGAGCACCAAGAACCTTATAAACAACCATTCTTTTGTAATAGCTTTGGGGAGAAAAAAATTACAGTTCTTGCTAGAATGTCAGTTGTGGCAAGATGGCTGGGTTCTTACATGGGATATCCAAGATTTCACATGAAAATAATTGCAAAATTAAAGGTTTGTTGATTTTCATCTTCATTTTTTTTTTTTTTTGAGATTTAAAAGACATCCCTTATGGATGATGTGCAAAATCTTACACATTGCTTATGCACAGAAGATTCCAGGTTGAAACTGTAGGTTCTCCAGATAAGGATTCTGTCTCTACTTGGTTTAGATCAGGGGTCTCCAACCTTGGCAACTTTAAGACTTGTGGACTTCAACTTCCAGTGTTGGCTGAGGAACTCTGGGAATTGAAGTCCACAAGTCTTAAAGTTGCCAAGGTTAGAGACTCCTGATCTAGATGATCTGAGACTGAGTCTCTCCAGAAGTGTTGAGACATCTGAGAATTATGAGAGACTCAGTCTCAGATCATCTAGAGCACGGATCTCCAACCTTGGCAACCTTAAGCATAGCTGGCTGAGGAACTCTGGGAGTTGAAGTCCACAAGTCTTAAAGTTGCCAAGGTTGGAGACCCCCTGGATCATGTTCAACTAAATAGAAAATGATTTGCTGGAAACCAGCTTATTTTCTGTCTTTCCCAAAAGGAGACAATTCACAAAGTATGGCAATATTGATACAATACATTCCTGCTTTTCTTCCATTCTGGCCCCATTCCTTAGGCCAGCGTTTCTCAACTTTGACAAGTTTAAGATGTGTGGACTTCTAGGGAATTCTGGGAATTGAAGTCCACACATCTCAATCTTTTTAGTTATACCAAATAGTAACTACTAGCCATTTCTATAGCAATAATCAATTTTGTTTCCTTTCGAGTGGTGGCATGTCAGTTGTGAAAAATTCATCTACGCTCTTCTGTTTTCTTTGGATAGGAACTTTACGGACCAGCTGCGCAAAATTTCTAAGGATGCAGGGATGCCAATCCAGGGCCAGCCTTGCTTCTGTAAATACGCCCAGGGTGCTGACAGTGTGGAACCCATGTTCCGACACCTTAAAAACACATATTCAGGACTCCAGCTCATCATCGTCATCTTGCCAGGAAAGACACCGGTATATGGTATGTCATCAGAATGGGTGTCAGGAAGAGCATTTGAGAAGCGTAGTCTTCATTTACTACCTACCGTATTTTTCGGAGCATAAGATACACCTTAGTTTTGGGGGAGGAAAATAAGAGAAAAGCTGATTGGCGGGTGGATTGGCCTCCCAGAATACCTCCAATCAGCTGTTCCCAGAGGTGAACTTTAGCAACAGGTTCCTTGGTTGTGAGCTCTGTGGCTTGTTTTTTTTCTGCCTCTGAAAGCCTCAGAAGCAGAGTTTCAGAAAAAAAGCCTCTGAAACTTTGTCTTTTTTTCTGAAGCTCTGTTTCGGAGGCTTTTTTTCTGAAGCTTCGTTTCGGAGGCTATTTTTCTGAAGTTTCTTTCAGTGGCTTTTTTCAGCCTCTGAAATCTCTGTTTGAGAGGCTGGGCAGGGCTACATTTGGAGTATAAGATGCACCCAGATTTTCACCCTCTTTTTTTGGGGTGGGGGGAAAGGTACGTCTTAGACTCCGAAAAATACAGTACCTGTTCTGGCTGTGGAATTCTGGGAGTTGAAGTCCACACATCTTAAAAATTGCCAAGATTGAGAAACACACTGCATTAATCTAACGAACTTTTAGTATTAAAAAGTTTGGAACATCTCAAGAATTCTCTATTCCTTACGGGACTTTCATTTCATTCTCCACCTTGTTAATGGAGGCCTTCCGAAAGGGATCTGCTTGTGCTAAACAGGAATCCTCCTTTTATGAAGACCACTGATCTCTGATGCTCTGTTCTTTCCCTGCAGCGGAGGTGAAGCGTGTAGGGGACACCCTTCTGGGCATGGCCACTCAATGTGTGCAGGTCAAAAATGTGGTGAAGACTTCCCCCCAGACTCTTTCCAACCTCTGTCTCAAGATCAATGTGAAACTTGGAGGAATTAACAATATCTTGGTGCCCCATCAGCGGTACGTATTGCTCGGGGTTGGAGAGAGACCACTTTCTTTGTTCCTACTCTGTACTTCTATTATGTTCTCCCTCTCTGTCTTTTGAGCTCGGGTGCTCAAGGGCAGCGCCAGAGCTGGGTAGCTCTGCCCCAGCTACGGACCCCAAAGAACGCAGCACACACAAAGTCTGTACAAACCTTAGTTTACTAAATTAAATCAGTTTTTTTTCAAACAAAGGCTGTTAATTAACTTTCTTAACAGCGTACAAGAATCCAAAGAATAAATAATCGTAATCGTACTATGGTTGGCAGAAAGCCCAGAAGCAATTTGCAGAAATCTAAGATCAAGATGCGAAGGAGAGTGAACGAAGTTGTTCCCTGCAAATTGCCTCAGTCGTCGTCCTTCCTTAAGTAGGCTAAGGGAGTGGCCAATTAGCCTCAAGCCTTACTCTCGAGGAGACCTCCTCCTGAAGAGCCACTCCTGCCTTTTGGCAGCTCTGCGCACCCATGCATCGAGAAGAGGCTCCTCCTCCTCTTCTTCCTCTTCACTTATGGGAGCTTCTGGAGTTCTGAAGGCCCTGGCTGAATCCCCGCCTCTGGCACCACATCTTCTCCAGCCTCCTCATTGTCCAACTCAAGTGCCAGCTGCACAGGCTGCTGGCGCAGCACCAGCCTCCTCGCTGTTGGAATCAGCTACAAGCTACACAGGCCGCTGATGGGCCACAACATCGGGGAAAACTCCAAGTCCTTTGTAAAATTGATCATGAACTCCTGAAATCCAGGAGGACTGGTCATAAATAGGTCTTTTCGTTGCTGTTGTTACTTTGAATGGTCACTAAAGAAAATGATTGTCAGTCAAAAACTACCTGTAGTATCTACCCTCAGTCATCTGAGAACCCTCTTTGGCGATTCTTTGTATTAAGACCCCGGCTTCATGTTGCTCCTAGATCTGCAGTTTTTCAGCAGCCGGTTATATTCCTGGGAGCTGATGTGACTCATCCTCCAGCTGGTGATGGAAAGAAGCCCTCCATAACAGCTGTAAGTTCATTTTTCCAAAGCTGTGGCCTTGAACTAAGCAAAGATACCTCAGCTTTGGAATTTTGGGGGAAGCAGGATCTCAGCAGAGGACCTCATTTTGGGAGTCCTCTCCTTCTCCTTCTCCTGTTCTCCTCTCCTCCTTGCCCTCTCTCCTTCTCCTCCTCTTCTCCTTCTCCTTCTCCTCGCCCTCTTTCCTTCTCCTTCTCTTCTCCTTCTCCTTCTCCTCCTCTTCTCCTTTTCCTTCTCCTCCTCCTCTTCCTCCTCCTCTCCTCTCCTCTCCTCTCCTTATTAAGACTGTTAAAGCAAGGATGGGACTTCATGTTTCCTTAATGTCCTTCTCCTGATCTCCATCTTCAGTATATTGTTTCACTCTAGCCAATTGCAGTTTAGTCAATAATCCACATTCAAGCATGGTTTAAGCTCAGTGCTTTATATCAATCCATGTTTTCGCCTCCTCCTAGACTCCCCTTCCCCAAAAACGTTATATAAAGATTTGAGATTCACCTAACATCTGTTGACTCCCACTTTCTCTGTGAGCGAGTCACAGACGTTGCCTCTTTGTCGACGGCAGGTGGTGGGCAGCATGGATGCCCACCCAAGCCGCTACTGTGCCACGGTTCGGGTACAGCGGCCACGCCAGGAAATCATTGAAGACCTTTCCTACATGGTTCGAGAACTCCTCATCCAGTTCTACAAGTCCACACGCTTCAAACCGACACGCATTATCTTCTACCGGGATGGTGTGCCTGAGGGACAGCTGCCACAGGTGAGGAAGACTTCTCCTTGCTGCCACTTCTGGAACATCAGGTGTTGCATAGAGAGAGGAGTTTGCTCTCTGGTTCACCTTGGATTGGTAGACCTATCTTCTCTTCTTTAGATCAGGGGTCTCCAACCTTGGCAACCTTAAGCATAGCTGGCTGAGGAACTCTGGGAGTTGAAGTCCCCAAGTCTTAAAGTTGCCAAGGTTGGAGACCCCTGCTTTAGATGCTTGTGGGAGCACAACTTCCCAATACTGTGTTTCCCCGAAAGTAAGACTGGGTCTTATATTAATTTTTGCTCCAAAAGACGCATTATGGCTTATTTTCCAGTTAGGTCTTATTTTGGGGGAAATACAGTACTAAACACCTCTGTCTGGTTGACGATCTTAATTGGGGCTTATTTTTGAGGTAGGGCTAATATTACAAGCATCCTGATAAATCATGGTAGGACTTATTTTCCGGTTGGGTCTTATTTTCGGGGAAACGATATTTAATGTGCCACTTATAAGTAGTCCTCAACTTAACGACTGCAATTCGGATCTGAATTTCTGTTGCTAAGCCAGGCAGTTAATTTTATGACCTTTTTTTCATGGTGGTTAAGCAAATCACTGCTTATTAAAATGAACCACCGGTCACTAAGCAAATCCAGCATCCCTGTTGACTTGTTCTCTTTTTTTTTTGCAATTGTCATAAATACATGCCAGTTGCCAAGCACCCAAATTTTGATCCTGCGACTGTGGAGAGGCTGGAAAGGTCATAAGTGGAAGAACTGGTCATCAGCCATTTTTTTCAAAGCTGTTGTAACTTCCAACGGTCGCTAAATGGAAATTGTTGTAAGTGGAGGATCCATAGTCCTTTTAGCGATTTTCCTGGATCTTCCTAACTTCTCATCTTCAGTGATCCACTTCTTTGCAATCGGAAGCTGCACAATTTGCCGAGGTTGGACACCCCTGATCTATACAGTCTGTTCTGGGTCCTTTTGGGGAGGGGTTGCAAAAGAATACTCCCAAGTACGCTTCTCAGGGTCTCCTCTATTCTTCATGTTAGTATTATTTTCCCGTTTAGCATAAGCGCACCGACGTGCCTACCATACCTGTCTTAATGTCCCCATTTATCTGTATTTACTTCCTTTGGTCATGTTTATGTCCATACCTATACTTCTTATCTTGTACATGTTTGACAAACAGATAAAATAAATCAATAACATATTTTCCTTCCTTCCTCAGATCCTCCACTATGAGCTTCTGGCCATCCGGGATGCCTGCATCAAACTGGAGAAGGATTACCAGCCGGGCATCACCTACATTGTGGTTCAGAAAAGACATCACACTCGCCTCTTCTGTGCAGACAAGAATGAGAGGGTGAGCCTCAGGGATGGGTGTGTGTGTGTGTGTGTGTGTGTGTGTAGATTTATGGGATTTGGCATTGTGTTTTTATTTCTGTAAGCCTCCAGGGTCCCCATAAATTGGGCAGCTGCACAGGTCCTCAACATACGACCACAATTGAGCCCAACATTCCCGTTGCTAAGTGAAACATTTGTTAAGTAAATTTTGCCCTATTTTACAATCTTTCGTAAAGTGCGTATAGTCAAGGCTATGGTTTTCCCAGTTGCAATGGATGGCTGTGAAAATTGGACCATAAGGAAGGCTGAGCGCCAAAGAATTGAGGCCTTTGAACTCTGGTGCTGGAGA